>CAJUXJ010000556.1:0-152824 GCA_910589775.1 Avena eriantha | reverse complement strand
CCCTACCAGATGCGTGGCGTTCATCGTGCTCGACACGTGGAGGAGCTGAAATGCGAACCGTCCCCCCCACTACTCCCATTACGCGCGGAAATCGAGGAGTCGTAGTTAAAATAAGATTACGCATGCCCGGCCAAATCAGAGTCAGGGAGTGGGACCCCACCACTCATCACGTAACTCACGCACGCATGCAACTGAGGTCATGAAATCGTCAGCACTGACGTCATCAAAAACTACGCAGCAGAAGACTTCGACTACTTTAGTCCTTGCTCGAGTCTTCGAATCCACCAAGCACTCGGGGGCTACTCCCATAGGGAGCGCTGGTTACGCACCGTACAATTTTTCTTCTTTTACAGGAACATGAACAATCAAAGCAAAACCCAATCACTCGAAACACGGTTCGACTATGGACATGGGTTACTCCCATAGGGAGCACCGAAAGCAAATTCGACTAAACAAGTAAACAAAAGACAAAAGCAGTCGCAAAGGTTCTTTAGTCCCTGCCTGAGTCTTCGACTCAACCAGGCACTCGGGGGCTACTCCCATAGGGAGCGCTGGTCGTGCACCCTATGATTATTTGTACAAAGTATCGTGTGTTGATAACATCCACACTCGAAGTTATGGCGACACCGCCTCATAATTTTTCCCTACAAAGAGACTGCATCTCCTGCGTCACCCAAATCGTCTCCGCGATGATAAATTCAGATGCTGCGCTTACAGCGTGAAGATAAGACCTGAATAAGGCCTGGCAACGCATTAGCTGCGCACTACCAGAAATATATCCGTGCCAATAGGTACGATGAACATGCCTTGCCGGATGCGTCGAGTGCTCACACCCATATACTGGAATTCGACTCCTGTAAGACCTCCGCGGCTTGAGTCGAATTACACCAGCACTTTTCCGGATTCGAGTCCGGGGACTCGAGTTTGAGTAGATGGCGTTGTTTTACCCTAAGGTAGTTAACTGATTCCGGTACATTGGTTAAATCAGGCACGCACATCAACAATCCCTATGACATAAACAGAGCAGTCGAAAAACATACTCAGACATGCACTCGAAAGGCTTCATAAAGTCTCGAGTCGAATCTGCGATTCCACTGGACACTCGGGGGCTACTGACATGGGTATACCCTACAGGTACTCGAGCTTGGTATATACGGCCTGAATACGTAGAGGCCCACGGTGTTGCCAAGGCCCAAATGAAGAACTCGAGTAACATACGGACTCTTGATTGCTTGAAGAACAAGAAGCTAAAGATAGAAAGTTAAAAGGGCAAAACCATAACATGTAACCGACTCGACCTGCTACCCGAGACCTAGCCTATTTATATAAAGGCTAGGAGGGGCGGCGAGGAGGACACACGCAACCCTAGTTTCCACAACCCTCGCCAGATTGCATCTGCGCACCATTGTAATCCCTGATTGCTTTGATAATTCCACGAGAAAACAAGTAGGAGTAGGGACCTCTACGAGGCCTAAACCTGGGTAAATCTTCGAGTCCCCTGTGTGCTTGTTTACTAGCCGATAGATGTCTCTAGCGCTCCCTCCTTCTCCAAAACCCAAGTCCATAACAATGGGCATTGATGAGTTAAACCGTCGTCACAATGACTCTGGTGGATCCATGTGTGGTTTGTGAAAAGAACACACATTCAATGCCACTCGTGGATCCATATGTGGTTTGTGAAAAGAACACACATGCAATGACACTAGTGGATCCATATTTGGTCTATGAAAAGAACACACATGTGATACGTCCATTTTGCATCACTATTCTATGTCTTAATTCACTATTATTCATTGATATATTTCGTATTGAGAGGTGATACTTATGTTATTTCATCTATTTTTGCATGGTTGATGACTTTTGGAGCATGGCCCGCTGCAGTCAGGATTCTGATGGAAAAGGTGCTGTTTGGAGGCCAAATTCGTGAAGATCTGAAAATCCGGGAAAATATATGGAAAATCCTATTTTTCTAGAAGACTAAGGATGCCATAAGATGGAGTGGAGGTGGGCCATAGGGGGCCCACACCACCCCATGGCGCGGGCAGGCCTAGGCCGCGCCTGGAGGTGGTGTGGCCACCCTGGCCCACTCCAGCCTCTCCCCTCTAGCGTATATCATCCCCATGAAACCCTAAGACTCGGGGAGCGACCACAGAAAGATTCCGCCGCCTCTGCGCGATGAAAAACACCGAGAGGGAAAGATCTCCCTGCCAGACAGATTTCTGCCAGGGGAATTCCTTCCCGGAGAGGGGAGATCGTTGCCATCGACACCACCATCAAGCTGGACTTCATCGGGATCATCATCATCATCATCACCACCATCATCACCACCAGCACCCTCATCACCATCTCCATATTGCTGTAACAATTGAGTTGGATCTTGTGTTAGTTCATAGGGGAAACTTTCCCAGTGTTGATTACTCTTTGTAGTTGATGCTATTGAGTGAACCATTGAATTATTGTCTCTGTTCAGATTGTTATACATCATTATTCCATCTCTGATCATGATCCATATGATTTCTTGTGAGTAGTTCATTTTGTTCTTGAGGACATGGGAGAAGTCTTGTTGTTAGTAGTGGAGTTGCGTTGAGAAAGATTCAATAGATTATTATTTAAGTTGTGGTGTACTTCTTCTAGTGGTGTCATGTGAACGTCGACTACATGACAATTCACCTGTATGGGCCTAGGGGATTGCATTGTGTATTTGGCTACTAATCGTAGGGGTTGCCAGAGTGACAGAAACCTGAACCCCTGTTAGGAAACCATTGCACAAGGGACGTAATGGTCTTAGAGTTTAAAGCTGATGTTGGATACGATTCTGGTGCTGACTGTCCCGGTGATGCAGAGTATGTGAAGCTAAGAAAAATTGGCACCAAGGAAGCAGAAGAACAACTTGTTTCAACTGCTACACAATGACATGGCAACATAAATAGCAATGGCAACCGATAATGCCCAGATGATGAGTAAATCGGTACCACTTTTCTGGCCTAATCTTGAGCCCGTCTCTCTCGCCGCCTCCCTACTCCTGCATCCCCTACATCTGGCGAAGGTCCCTGATCTCCAGTAACAGGGTGTACGTGCTTCCACTTTATAAATTGTGTTTGTGCCATTTGCATGCGGTACTATCCACGTAAATTACATTTAAACAAACCGCCAATGTCAGAGTACCACCATCATCAGACAAAGGATGTAATGTAGAGTTAAGACAGATTAACGGGCGACCAATTTTTTTCTCCCAAGACGCTAAGACCGCTAGGTCAACAAATACTACTATTACAACTTAAAAATGTACGGAGCTCAAGCTAAATAGAAGTAGTTATCACACATCTCCTTGATCTTCCTAATCTTAGCCCGATGTGCATCTTCCTGCGAGAGCAAGGATCGAATCGTCTGCTCCTTCCTTTTAGCATCTTCCTTGTATAACTTTAATTGTTTCTCTGCATTTATCCTCATGCACTTGTCAATACTCGTAGTTGTGAACTACAAGAATTTCGCCAAGTGAAGTTCATTCCTTGCTTGAGTCAGTTCTTGCTCTGCTTTAGCCTTCAGAGCCAACGCCACGTCTCTCTCCTTCTTGACTTTGCTAACCTTGTCTTGCACCCTCCTGAGATCTCGGTTAAGCTTGGTTGTGTCAATTTGGTCAAATAGCTTCATCTCAGCACTGTCAAGAAGTGTGATGACTATGGATTCTTTCAACTCAACAGTCATATCCCATAATTTGTCCAGCGTTTTCTTCATCGATTTGGGCCACTCTGGATCTACCCATTTGACAACACCGCAACTTATGCCTTGCATCATTGCACGATGTCCTTGACACCGTAAAAACCTCTTGTCTGCGTTTCGTCCTTCGAACGCTACAAATTTAGCGGGCACATATCCATGTTTACATAGCGGAGGACTGTCTTCCTGCGCTAAACTGTGATAGTCAGAGTCGTACAGCGTCTGGTTGGCCTAACACATGATACGTGTATGAGTAAACAGAGTAGATCTAGCTCAAAATAGATAATTAGCCACAGATGATAGAAATGAGATGAATCACATCGAAATCACCGTCCCTATCGTCACGACGCATTGCCTCATCTTGTCCCCTTGAACCCATGGCGAGAGGGGGTGGGGGACTGGGCTGGGGGCGCTATCGGCTTGCGGCTACAGCAGGATGGGAGAGAAGTGGGGAAAGTGGCTTCGAGGGGAAGGAAGAGAAGTATGGGGAGGGAGAGAAGTAAAGGGGACGTGACACTGGCATATGGCCCACGGAACTCGTGACACTCGCAAAAGGGGAGCACGCGGTTTTTCCAGTTGGTCCAGAGCAAGCGGACAGTAAGCATGGCCAATCATGTTGCAGAACAGCCTACTCGCGGACCGCTCTTACGAAGAACCATCCCAATCATCCAAGTGCCCCAATCGAACGGTATGTAGCAATCGTCATGCAGAAAAACTGTGTTAGGCCATGCCTTCTAGAAGACTCGGTCTAACGGCCTCCACCATTGGGGGCTAAGGTTAGGGCTCTCCCAAGGTTAGGATGCATGTGGTTTATGAAAAGAACACACATTTCAATGACACTAGTGGATCCATGTGGTTTATTAAAAGAACACACATGCAAATGACTATGGTGGAACCATGCATGGTTTGCGAAAAGAACACACATTCACTGACTCTAGTTGTGGTTCATGAAAAGAACACACATGCAATGACACTGGTGGATCCATATGTGGTTTGTGAAAAGAACACACATGCTCATGTGGTTTATGAAAAGAACAAACATCCAATGACTCTAGCTGTGGTTTATTAAAAGTACACACATGCAATGACACTGGTGGATCCATGTGGCTTATGAAAAGAACAGACATGCAATGACTCTAGTTGTGGTTTATGAATAGAACATACATGCAATGACTCTAGTGGATCCATATGTCGTTTATGAAAATAACACACATGCAATGACTCTAGTGGATCCATATGTGGTTTGTGAAAAGAACACACATGCAATGACTCTAGTAGATCCATATGTGATTTGTGAAAAGAACAGATATGCAATGGCTCTAGTGGATCCTTATGTGGTTTGTGAAAAGAACACACATGAAATGACTCTAGTGGATCCATATGTAGTTTATGAAAAGAATATACATGCAATGACTCTAGGCGTGGTTAAGAAAAGAACACACATGGAAATGACTCTGGTGGATTCATATGTGGTTCATGAAAACAACACACATGCAATGACTCTAGTGGATCCATATGTGGTTTGTGAAAAGAAGAGACATGGAATGACACTAGTGGATCCACATGTGGTTTGTGAGAAGAACAGGTATGCTAATGTGGGTTGTGAAAAGAACACACAAGCAATGACTCTAGGGGATCCATATGTGGTTTGTGAAAATAACAGACATGCAATAACTCTAGCGGATCCATGTGTGGTTTGTGAAAAGAACACACATGCAATGACTCTAGCTATGGTGAGTAAAAAGAACACACATGCAATGACTCTGGTGGATCCATGTGTGGTTTGTGAAAAGAACACACATTCAATGACACTAGTGGATGCATATGTGGTTTGTGAAAATAACACACATCCAATGTCTCTAGATGTGGTTAATGAAAAGAACACATGAAATGACTCTAGGGGATCCATATGTGGTTTTTGAAAAGAATAGACATGCAATGACTCTAGTTGTGGTTCATGAAAAGAACACACATGCAATGACTCTGGTGGATCCATATGTGGTCTATGAGAAGAACAGAAATGCAATGACTCTAACAATGGTTTATGAAAAGAACAGGCATGCAACGACTCTAGTGGATCCATGTGTGGTTTGTCAAAAGAACAGACATTCATTGACTCTAGTTGTGGTTCATGAAAAGAACACACATGCAATGACACTGGTGGATCCATATGTGGTTTGTGAAAAGAACACACGTGCAATGACACTGGTGGATCCATATGTGGTCTATGAAAATAACACACATGCTCATGTGGTTTATGTAAAGAACATACATTCACTGACTCTAGTTGTGGTTAATGAAAAGAACACACATCCAGCGACTCTAGCTATGGTCTATGAAAAGAATACACATGCAATGACACTGGTGGATCCATATGTGGTTTGTGAAAAGAACCGCCATGCAATGAATCTGGTGGATCCATATGTAGTTTGTGAAAAGAACATTCACTGACTCTAGTTGTGGTTTATGAAAAGAACACACATGCAATGACACTAGTGGATCCATATGTGGATTGTGAAAAGAACAGACATGCAATGACTCTGGTGGATCCAAATGTCGTTCATGAAAAGAATAGACATGCAATGACTCTGGTGGATCCATATGTGGTTTGTGAAAAGAACACACGTGAAATGACTCTAGTGGATCCTTATGTGGTTTTTGAAAAGAATAGACATTCACTGACTCTAACTGTGGTTAATGAAAAGAACAAACATGCAATGACACTAGTGGATCCATGTGTGGTTTGTGAAAAGAACACACATTCAATGACACTGGTGGATCCCTATGTGCTTTGTGAAAAGAACATACATCCACTGACTCTAGCTGTGGTTAATGAAAAGAACACATGAAATGGCTCTAGTGGATGCAATAACTCTACTTGTGGTTAATGAAAATATCACACATGCAATGACTCCGGTGGATCCATATGTGGTTCATGAAAATGAACACATGTAATGACTCTAGTGGATCCATATATGGTTTGTCAAAAGAATAAACATGCAATAACTCTGGTTGAGCCATATGTGTTCTATGAAAAGAACACACATGCAATGACACTTGTGAATCCATATGTGGTTTGTGAAAAGAACACACATGCAATGACTCTGGTGGATCCCTACGTGGTTTGTGAAAAGAACAGACTTTCACTAACCTTAGCTGTGGTTCATGAAAAGAACACACATGCAATGACACTAGTGGATCCATGTGTGGTTTGTGAAAAGAACAAACATGCAATGACAATGGTGGATCCATATGTGGATTGTGAAAATAACATACATGCAATGACTCTAGTGGATCCAAATGTGGTTCATGAAAAGGCAGACATGCAATGACTCTGGTGGATCCATATGTGGTTTGTGAAAAGAACAAACATGAAATGACTCTAGTGGATCCTTATGTGGTTTGTGAAAAGAATAGACATTCACTGACTCTAACTATGGTTAATGAAAAGAACACACATGCAATGACACTAGTGGATCCATGTGTGTTTTGTGAAAAGAACACACATTCAATGACACTGGTGGGTCCCTATGTGGTTTGTGAAAAGAAATGACATCCACTGACTCTAGCTGTGGTTAATGAAAAGAACACATGAAATGACTAGTGGATCCATATGTGGTTTCTGAAAAGAATAGACATGCAATGACTCTAGCTATGGTTCATGAAAAGAACACACTTGCAATGACACTGGTGGATCCATATGTGGTTCATGAAAAGAACACACATGCAATGACTCTAGTGGATCCATATGTGGTTTGTGAAAAGAACAGACATCCAATGACTCTGGTGGATCCATATGTGGTCTATGAAAAGAATGTACATGCAATGACAGTGGTGGATCCATATGTGCTTTGTGAAAAGAACACACATGAAATGATTCTAGTGGATCCCTATGTGGTTTCTGAAGAGAATAGACATTCACTGACTCTAGTTGTGGTTCATGAAAAGAACACACATGCAATGACACTGGTGGATCCATATGTGGATTGTGAAAAGAACAGACATGCAACGACTCTGGTGGATCCATATGTGGTTCATGAAAAGAACCGACATGCAATGACTCTGGTGGATCCATATGTGGTTTGTGAAAAGAACACACATAAAATAACTCTAGTGGATCCTTATGTGGTTTATGAGAAGAACAGACATTCACTAACTCTAATGGTGGTTAATGAAAAGAACACACATGCAATGACACTTGTGGATCCATGTGTGGTTTGTGAAAAGAACACACATTCAATGACACTGGTGGATCCCTATGTGGTTTGTGAAAAGAACAGATATCCACTGACTCTAGCTGTGGTTAATGAAACGAACACATGAAATGACTCTAGTGGATCCATATGTGGTTTGTGAAAAGAACACACATGCAATGACTCTAGCTGTGGTTCATGAAAAGACCACACATGCAATGACATTTGTGGATCCATATGTGTTTTAGGAAAAGAACACACATTCAATGACACTAGTGGATCCATATGTGGTTTTTGAAAAGAATAGACATGCAATGACTCTAGTTGTGGTTCATGAAAAGAACACACATGCAATGACTCTGGTGGATCCATATGTGGTCTATGAGAAGAACAGACATGCAATGACTCTAACAATGGTTTATGAAAAGAACAGGCATGCAACGACTCTAGTGGATCCATGTGTGGTTTGTCAAAAGAACAGACATTCATTGACTCTAGTTGTGGTTCATGAAAAGAACACACATGCAATGACACTGGTGGATCCATATGTGGTTTGTGAAAAGAACACACGTGCAATGACACTGGTGGATCCATATGTGGTCTATGAAAATAACACACATGCTCATGTGGTTTATGTAAAGAACATACATTCACTGACTCTAGTTGTGGTTAATGAAAAGAACACACATCCAGCGACTCTAGCTATGGTCTATGAAAAGAATACACATGCAATGACACTGGTGGATCCATATGTGGTTTGTGAAAAGAACCGCCATGCAATGAATCTGGTGGATCCATATGTAGTTTGTGAAAAGAACATTCACTGACTCTAGTTGTGGTTTATGAAAAGAACACACATGCAATGACACTAGTGGATCCATATGTGGATTGTGAAAAGAACAGACATGCAATGACTCTGGTGGATCCAAATGTCGTTCATGAAAAGAATAGACATGCAATGACTCTGGTGGATCCATATGTGGTTTGTGAAAAGAACACACGTGAAATGACTCTAGTGGATCCTTATGTGGTTTTTGAAAAGAATAGACATTCACTGACTCTAACTGTGGTTAATGAAAAGAACAAACATGCAATGACACTAGTGGATCCATGTGTGGTTTGTGAAAAGAACACACATTCAATGACACTGGTGGATCCCTATGTGCTTTGTGAAAAGAACATACATCCACTGACTCTAGCTGTGGTTAATGAAAAGAACACATAAAATGACTCTAGTGGATGCAATAACTCTACTTGTGGTTAATGAAAATATCACACATGCAATGACTCCGGTGGATCCATATGTGGTTCATGAAAATGAACACATGTAATGACTCTAGTGGATCCATATATGGTTTGTCAAAAGAATAAACATGCAATAACTCTGGTTGAGCCATATGTGTTCTATGAAAAGAACACACATGCAATGACACTTGTGAATCCATATGTGGTTTGTGAAAAGAACACACATGCAATGACTCTGGTGGATCCCTACGTGGTTTGTGAAAAGAACAGACTTTCACTAACTCTAGCTGTGGTTCATGAAAAGAACACACATGCAATGACACTAGTGGATCCATGTGTGGTTTGTGAAAAGAACAAACATGCAATGACAATGGTGGATCCATATGTGGATTGTGAAAATAACATACATGCAATGACTCTAGTGGATCCAAATGTGGTTCATGAAAAGGCAGACATGCAATGACTCTGGTGGATCCATATGTGGTTTGTGAAAAGAACAAACATGAAATGACTCTAGTGGATCCTTATGTGGTTTGTGAAAAGAATAGACATTCACTGACTCTAACTATGGTTAATGAAAAGAACACACATGCAATGACACTAGTGGATCCATGTGTGTTTTGTGAAAAGAACACACATTCAATGACACTGGTGGGTCCCTATGTGGTTTGTGAAAAGAAATGACATCCACTGACTCTAGCTGTGGTTAATGAAAAGAACACATGAAATGACTAGTGGATCCATATGTGGTTTCTGAAAAGAATAGACATGCAATGACTCTAGCTATGGTTCATGAAAAGAACACACTTGCAATGACACTGGTGGATCCATATGTGGTTCATGAAAAGAACACACATGCAATGACTCTAGTGGATCCATATGTGGTTTGTGAAAAGAACAGACATCCAATGACTCTGGTGGATCCATATGTGGTCTATGAAAAGAATGTACATGCAATGACAGTGGTGGATCCATATGTGCTTTGTGAAAAGAACACACATGAAATGATTCTAGTGGATCCCTATGTGGTTTCTGAAGAGAATAGACATTCACTGACTCTAGTTGTGGTTCATGAAAAGAACACACATGCAATGACACTGGTGGATCCATATGTGGATTGTGAAAAGAACAGACATGCAACGACTCTGGTGGATCCATATGTGGTTCATGAAAAGAACCGACATGCAATGACTCTGGTGGATCCATATGTGGTTTGTGAAAAGAACACACATAAAATAACTCTAGTGGATCCTTATGTGGTTTATGAGAAGAACAGACATTCACTAACTCTAATGGTGGTTAATGAAAAGAACACACATGCAATGACACTTGTGGATCCATGTGTGGTTTGTGAAAAGAACACACATTCAATGACACTGGTGGATCCCTATGTGGTTTGTGAAAAGAACAGATATCCACTGACTCTAGCTGTGGTTAATGAAACGAACACATGAAATGACTCTAGTGGATCCATATGTGGTTTGTGAAAAGAACACACATGCAATGACTCTAGCTGTGGTTCATGAAAAGACCACACATGCAATGACATTTGTGGATCCATATGTGTTTTAGGAAAAGAACACACATTCAATGACACTAGTGGATCCATATGTGGTTTTTGAAAAGAATAGACATGCAATGACTCTAGTTGTGGTTCATGAAAAGAACACACATGCAATGACTCTGGTGGATCCATATGTGGTCTATGAGAAGAACAGACATGCAATGACTCTAACAATGGTTTATGAAAAGAACAGGCATGCAACGACTCTAGTGGATCCATGTGTGGTTTGTCAAAAGAACAGACATTCATTGACTCTAGTTGTGGTTCATGAAAAGAACACACATGCAATGACACTGGTGGATCCATATGTGGTTTGTGAAAAGAACACACGTGCAATGACACTGGTGGATCCATATGTGGTCTATGAAAATAACACACATGCTCATGTGGTTTATGTAAAGAACATACATTCACTGACTCTAGTTGTGGTTAATGAAAAGAACACACATCCAGCGACTCTAGCTATGGTCTATGAAAAGAATACACATGCAATGACACTGGTGGATCCATATGTGGTTTGTGAAAAGAACCGCCATGCAATGAATCTGGTGGATCCATATGTAGTTTGTGAAAAGAACATTCACTGACTCTAGTTGTGGTTTATGAAAAGAACACACATGCAATGACACTAGTGGATCCATATGTGGATTGTGAAAAGAACAGACATGCAATGACTCTGGTGGATCCAAATGTCGTTCATGAAAAGAATAGACATGCAATGACTCTGGTGGATCCATATGTGGTTTGTGAAAAGAACACACGTGAAATGACTCTAGTGGATCCTTATGTGGTTTTTGAAAAGAATAGACATTCACTGACTCTAACTGTGGTTAATGAAAAGAACAAACATGCAATGACACTAGTGGATCCATGTGTGGTTTGTGAAAAGAACACACATTCAATGACACTGGTGGATCCCTATGTGCTTTGTGAAAAGAACATACATCCACTGACTCTAGCTGTGGTTAATGAAAAGAACACATGAAATGACTCTAGTGGATGCAATAACTCTACTTGTGGTTAATGAAAATATCACACATGCAATGACTCCGGTGGATCCATATGTGGTTCATGAAAATGAACACATGTAATGACTCTAGTGGATCCATATATGGTTTGTCAAAAGAATAAACATGCAATAACTCTGGTTGAGCCATATGTGTTCTATGAAAAGAACACACATGCAATGACACTTGTGAATCCATATGTGGTTTGTGAAAAGAACACACATGCAATGACTCTGGTGGATCCCTACGTGGTTTGTGAAAAGAACAGACTTTCACTAACTCTAGCTGTGGTTCATGAAAAGAACACACATGCAATGACACTAGTGGATCCATGTGTGGTTTGTGAAAAGAACAAACATGCAATGACAATGGTGGATCCATATGTGGATTGTGAAAATAACATACATGCAATGACTCTAGTGGATCCAAATGTGGTTCATGAAAAGGCAGACATGCAATGACTCTGGTGGATCCATATGTGGTTTGTGAAAAGAACAAACATGAAATGACTCTAGTGGATCCTTATGTGGTTTGTGAAAAGAATAGACATTCACTGACTCTAACTATGGTTAATGAAAAGAACACACATGCAATGACACTAGTGGATCCATGTGTGTTTTGTGAAAAGAACACACATTCAATGACACTGGTGGGTCCCTATGTGGTTTGTGAAAAGAAATGACATCCACTGACTCTAGCTGTGGTTAATGAAAAGAACACATGAAATGACTAGTGGATCCATATGTGGTTTCTGAAAAGAATAGACATGCAATGACTCTAGCTATGGTTCATGAAAAGAACACACTTGCAATGACACTGGTGGATCCATATGTGGTTCATGAAAAGAACACACATGCAATGACTCTAGTGGATCCATATGTGGTTTGTGAAAAGAACAGACATCCAATGACTCTGGTGGATCCATATGTGGTCTATGAAAAGAATGTACATGCAATGACAGTGGTGGATCCATATGTGCTTTGTGAAAAGAACACACATGAAATGATTCTAGTGGATCCCTATGTGGTTTCTGAAGAGAATAGACATTCACTGACTCTAGTTGTGGTTCATGAAAAGAACACACATGCAATGACACTGGTGGATCCATATGTGGATTGTGAAAAGAACAGACATGCAACGACTCTGGTGGATCCATATGTGGTTCATGAAAAGAACCGACATGCAATGACTCTGGTGGATCCATATGTGGTTTGTGAAAAGAACACACATAAAATAACTCTAGTGGATCCTTATGTGGTTTATGAGAAGAACAGACATTCACTAACTCTAATGGTGGTTAATGAAAAGAACACACATGCAATGACACTTGTGGATCCATGTGTGGTTTGTGAAAAGAACACACATTCAATGACACTGGTGGATCCCTATGTGGTTTGTGAAAAGAACAGATATCCACTGACTCTAGCTGTGGTTAATGAAACGAACACATGAAATGACTCTAGTGGATCCATATGTGGTTTGTGAAAAGAACACACATGCAATGACTCTAGCTGTGGTTCATGAAAAGACCACACATGCAATGACATTTGTGGATCCATATGTGTTTTAGGAAAAGAACACACATTCAATGACACTAGTGGATCCATATGTGGTTTTTGAAAAGAATAGACATGCAATGACTCTAGTTGTGGTTCATGAAAAGAACACACATGCAATGACTCTGGTGGATCCATATGTGGTCTATGAGAAGAACAGACATGCAATGACTCTAACAATGGTTTATGAAAAGAACAGGCATGCAACGACTCTAGTGGATCCATGTGTGGTTTGTCAAAAGAACAGACATTCATTGACTCTAGTTGTGGTTCATGAAAAGAACACACATGCAATGACACTGGTGGATCCATATGTGGTTTGTGAAAAGAACACACGTGCAATGACACTGGTGGATCCATATGTGGTCTATGAAAATAACACACATGCTCATGTGGTTTATGTAAAGAACATACATTCACTGACTCTAGTTGTGGTTAATGAAAAGAACACACATCCAGCGACTCTAGCTATGGTCTATGAAAAGAATACACATGCAATGACACTGGTGGATCCATATGTGGTTTGTGAAAAGAACCGCCATGCAATGAATCTGGTGGATCCATATGTAGTTTGTGAAAAGAACATTCACTGACTCTAGTTGTGGTTTTTGAAAAGAACACACATGCAATGACACTAGTGGATCCATATGTGGATTGTGAAAAGAACAGACATGCAATGACTCTGGTGGATCCAAATGTCGTTCATGAAAAGAATAGACATGCAATGACTCTGGTGGATCCATATGTGGTTTGTGAAAAGAACACACGTGAAATGACTCTAGTGGATCCTTATGTGGTTTTTGAAAAGAATAGACATTCACTGACTCTAACTGTTGTTAATGAAAAGAACAAACATGCAATGACACTAGTGGATCCATGTGTGGTTTGTGAAAAGAACACACATTCAATGACACTGGTGGATCCCTATGTGCTTTGTGAAAAGAACATACATCCACTGACTCTAGCTGTGGTTAATGAAAAGAACACATGAAATGACTCTAGTGGATGCAATAACTCTACTTGTGGTTAATGAAAATATCACACATGCAATGACTCCGGTGGATCCATATGTGGTTCATGAAAATGAACACATGTAATGACTCTAGTGGATCCATATATGGTTTGTCAAAAGAATAAACATGCAATAACTCTGGTTGAGCCATATGTGTTCTATGAAAAGAACACACATGCAATGACACTGGTGAATCCATATGTGGTTTGTGAAAAGAACACACATGCAATGACTCTGGTGGATCCCTACGTGGTTTGTGAAAAGAACAGACTTTCACTAACTCTAGCTGTGGTTCATGAAAAGAACACACATGCAATGACACTAGTGGATCCATGTGTGGTTTGTGAAAAGAACAAACATGCAATGACAATGGTGGATCCATATGTGGATTGTGAAAATAACATACATGCAATGACTCTAGTGGATCCAAATGTGGTTCATGAAAAGGCAGACATGCAATGACTCTGGTGGATCCATATGTGGTTTGTGAAAAGAACAAACATGAAATGACTCTAGTGGATCCTTATGTGGTTTGTGAAAAGAATAGACATTCACTGACTCTAACTATGGTTAATGAAAAGAACACACATGCAATGACACTAGTGGATCCATGTGTGTTTTGTGAAAAGAACACACATTCAATGACACTGGTGGGTCCCTATGTGGTTTGTGAAAAGAAATGACATCCACTGACTCTAGCTGTGGTTAATGAAAAGAACACATGAAATGACTAGTGGATCCATATGTGGTTTCTGAAAAGAATAGACATGCAATGACTCTAGCTATGGTTCATGAAAAGAACACACTTGCAATGACACTGGTGGATCCATATGTGGTTCATGAAAAGAACACACATGCAATGACTCTAGTGGATCCATATGTGGTTTGTGAAAAGAACAGACATCCAATGACTCTGGTGGATCCATATGTGGTCTATGAAAAGAATGTACATGCAATGACAGTGGTGGATCCATATGTGCTTTGTGAAAAGAACACACATGAAATGATTCTAGTGGATCCCTATGTGGTTTCTGAAGAGAATAGACATTCACTGACTCTAGTTGTGGTTCATGAAAAGAACACACATGCAATGACACTGGTGGATCCATATGTGGATTGTGAAAAGAACAGACATGCAACGACTCTGGTGGATCCATATGTGGTTCATGAAAAGAACCGACATGCAATGACTCTGGTGGATCCATATGTGGTTTGTGAAAAGAACACACATAAAATAACTCTAGTGGATCCTTATGTGGTTTATGAGAAGAACAGACATTCACTAACTCTAATGGTGGTTAATGAAAAGAACACACATGCAATGACACTTGTGGATCCATGTGTGGTTTGTGAAAAGAACACACATTCAATGACACTGGTGGATCCCTATGTGGTTTGTGAAAAGAACAGATATCCACTGACTCTAGCTGTGGTTAATGAAACGAACACATGAAATGACTCTAGTGGATCCATATGTGGTTTGTGAAAAGAACACACATGCAATGACTCTAGCTGTGGTTCATGAAAAGACCACACATGCAATGACATTTGTGGATCCATATGTGTTTTAGGAAAAGAACACACATTCAATGACACTAGTGGATCCATATGTGGTTTTTGAAAAGAACACAGATGCTCATGTGGTTTATGAAAAGAACACACATCTAATGACACTTGTGGATCCTTATGTGGTTTGTGAAAAGAACACACATGCAATCACACTGGTGGATCCATATGTGGTTTGTGAAAAGAACACACATTCAATGACTCTAGTGGATCCTTATGTGGTTTGTGAAAAGAACGGACATGCAATGACTCTAACTATTTTTTATGAAAAGAGCAGGCATGCAATGACTCTGGTTAATCCATGTGTCGTTTGTGAAAGAATAGACATTCACTAACTCTAGTTGTGGTTCATGAAATGAACACACATGCAATGACACTGGTGGATCCATATGTGGTTTGTGAAAAAAACACACATGCAATGACACTGGTGGATCCATATATGGTCTATGAAAAGAACACACATGCTCATGTGGATTATGAAAAGAACAAACATTCACTGACTCTAGTTGTGGTTCATGAAAAGAACACACATCCAATGATTCTAGCTATTCATGAAAAGAACAGATATGCAATAACTCTAGTTGTGGTTAATGAAAATATCACACATGCAATGACTCCGGTGGATCCATATGTGGTTCATGAAAATGAACACATGCAATGACTCTAGTGGATCCATATATGGTTTGTCAAAAGAATAAACATGCAATGACTCTGGTTGAGCCATATGTGGTCTATGAAAAGAACACACATGCAATGACACTGGTGGATCCATATGTGGTTTGTGAAAAGAACACACATGCAATGACTCTGGTGGATCCCTATGTGGTTTGTGAAAAGAACAGACTTTCACTAACTCTGGCTGTGGTTCATGAAAAGAAAACACATGCAATGACACTAGTGGATCCATGTGTGGTTTGTGAAAAGAACAGACATGCAATGACACTTGTGGATCCATATGTTGTTTGTGAGAGGAAAAGACATGCAATGACACTGGTGGATCCATGTGTGGTTTGTGAAAAGAACACACTTGAAATGACTCTAGTGGGTCCTTATGTGGTTTGTGAAAATAATATACATGCATTGACTCTAGCTGTGGTTAATGAAAAGAACACACATGCAATGTGACATGTGTATACCCTACAGGTACTCGAACTTGGTATATACGGCATGAATACGTAGAGGCCCACGGTGCCGCCAAGGCCCAAATGAAGAACTCGAGTAACCTACGGACTCTCGATTGCTTGAAGAACAAGTAGAAGCTAAAGATAGAAAGTTAAAAGGGGAAAACCCTAACATGTAACCGACTCAACCCGCTACCCGAGACCCAGCCTATCTATATAAAGGCTAGGAGGGGGCGGCAAGGAGGACACACGCAACCCTAGTTTCCACAACCCTCGCTAGATTGCATCTGCGCAACATTGTAATCCTCGATTCCTTTCATAATTCCACGAGCAGAGAAGCAGGAGTAGGGACCTCTACGAGGCCTGAAGCTTGGTAAATCTTCGAGTCCCCTGTGTGCTTGTTTGCTAGCCGATAGATGTCTCCAGTGCTCCCTCCTTGTCCAAAACCCAAGTCCATAACAATGGGCATTGATGAGTTAAACCCTCGTCAATTGGCGCCATCTGTGGGAATTGGGAGTGCTGATGTTGCGGCTTCTTCGGCCCCATCAACCGCGATCTACAACTCCGCAACAGCAGAGATTCGTCAGTTCTTCGGTGCGTTCGACTTCAATGTCCACACGCCAGCCACTGGCCCAGCCTTCAAATCCTTGGGCGATGAAATCAGCCTGGCAATTAGGAGCTTCCGCTTGCAAGTTGGTCAGATGGGCATGCTTCGCATGCCCAACCAGCCGACGGTGCCATTGATTGCCCCAACATCGTGGTTCCCTCCATCGATCGGCACACTTAGTGAGTTCAACGCCTCGACAACAGTCGAGAACACGGTCAGCGACAATAGTCGCGAATCCGATCTGAGCGATTTGGCAACTGAAGATGGGGCCTACGGCTCCCGATCTGAGAGTTGCGGGAGCAACAACTTCCCCAATCACTTCATGTGCGCCGTCATCAACGTAGGTGACACCTCCGCCAACCGCGACAACACGGGCAACCATGGCAACGAAACCGACCCGCCCAACGGCGGCAACTGCAGCAATGGTGGCAATCGCGCCCCCGTCAACAATGGAGGAGCAATCGAACCTCCAACCATAACAAACGAGCAAACAGGGGAGCGCGTCGCGATCAGGCTCAACGAACAAGAGTGGGCTCGCTTCCACGAGGCCTGACGAGGCAACCCTCTACCCTTCGGATCTCCGCAAGAATTGCTAATGGGCTACCACTGGCTACTGAAGGAAGAATTCAAGCGCCAAGTGCAAACAATCGCGCAACTCGAGGCGCGTAAAAAGGCGGCAGACGAGTCGAGCCTTCGACGTGCTGGGCTCTCCTCCCACGAAGGATCCTCCTCAAAGGGCACCGAGTACCTCGCAAACAAGAGGCGATCTCGGATGGCTCATCTCACCGAGAAAGAACGCATAGAAGCTGCCAAGGTCCTTGACTTCAGCTCTATGACAGTCGACACACGGGGAAACGTAGTCCCCAAGACGCCGCAGGCCGTGGTGACAGTAGCCACCATGTACCTCCTCAACAACCAGCCGCCAGCTGGAGATCCCCGAGCCGCCATGCACCGATCTGTAATCGCAGGCTTGGGACTAGTCGAAGCTGCCCTCGACAAGGAACCAACACTAGAGCCGAAAAAAGGCAAAGCGCTAGCAAAGCGCTACTCCTCGCTCTCATCCAGCAACGATAGTCACGACCTTTCTCGATGCCGCCACTCACGGCGACACGACCACGACTATGATGTGCGTGATGACCTCACGCAGCGCAAGATCGACAAATCAAGGGCGCGACGTGCTCGGTCGACTGACTCGGAAGAGGAAGATGTGGAGCTCTGTGGCGCCAAATGCTTCAGCAGGTCCATCAGGCAAAAGCGAATGCCCAAGGGGTTTAAACTCCCGTCGGAGAACCCGAAGTTTGACGACCTACAGCACCCAAAGATCTGGCTGGAGGACCACATCTACTCCGTCAGGCTACATGGCAGCAGTCGAAGCACGGCCATGCAATGTCTACAGCTACAGCTGCAAGGCGCCACTCGAGCATGGCTCAACAACCTCCCACGCGGATCCATTCGTAGTTGGGATGAGCTGGTTTACAGCTTCGTGCGCAACTTCAAGGGCACATACAAGCGGCTTGCATCAATCGAAGAGCTAAGATGCTGCTAGCAAAGATCGAGCGAATCGCTACGCTCCTACATCCAAATGTGGTCCATCATCAAGAACTCCGCAGAGAACATCTCGGAGGATCACGCGATTGACGCATTCAACGGCATCGTCCGCCGCATAGAGCTCAGAGAGGAGCTGGGCCACTCAAAGCCCAAGACCATCGACCACCTGATGGAAAACGTGAATCGGTGGGCCGATGGAGAAGATTCGGTGAAAAATTGCGTCCACTCCGACGAGGAGGCAAAACTCGAGCGCAGACGTGACCGCCGGGGCAAACGCCGCATGCGCATCTACGATGACCGCCACGACGTCAATATGGTCGCAGCTGGCTATGCCGACAGACGCGACGATAACCGCAACAGCGGATACCATAGCAGTAGAAACCGGGACTCCAGGAAAACCACGCAAGTGTGGCAACGCCGCAATCGTGATGATGCACCCGCGACATCCATTGAAGACAAACTGTCCGGGCCATGTACGGTGCACTTCTACATCGACAAACATGATGGAAAGAAGAAGTCTAGCCACCTCCTCAAGGACTGCTGCGAGTTCCTCAAACTACATGAGGGATTGGTTCGGATGAATCGCAACGCAGTCGAAAGAGGCTACGGAGCAGCTCCAGGCGCCGTGGCACATGGCGCTCCGCAACCACCACCTGGAATACCCCCAAACGCAGCTGTGCCGGACCAACACCAGGGAGGCGAACCATACCCACGAGCCATGGGTACCATGATGATCCAAAAAGGACGCCCCTCAAACAGGGTGCAGAAGGCCATCACTGGCCAAGTCAACTTGGCCACAAAGTCGCCACCATCCACCACTGAGTACCTCAGCGGAAGCGAGTCTTGCATCACCTTCGACAAACGCGATCATCCGCCTCAAGTACCTCATCCAGGCCACTGTCCCG
Source organism: Avena eriantha (assembly GCA_910589775.1). Lineage (NCBI taxonomy): Eukaryota > Viridiplantae > Streptophyta > Magnoliopsida > Poales > Poaceae > Avena > Avena eriantha. Next base: position 132,783 of record CAJUXJ010000556.1, on the reverse strand, counting down.
TCATACTCGAGGCGCAAATCGGAGGTTTCGACACGAGCCGCGTCTTCATGGACGACGGAAGCGGCATCAACCTTATATTCACGAGTACCTTGCGAGCAATGAGGATCCCTCTGACTTGCCTAGAAGCCTCGGACACAACATTCCACGGCATCGTCCCAGGAAAAGGCGTATATCTCCTGGGCAAAATCAACGTCGACATCATCTTCGGCACGCTGAAAAACTTTCGGCGCGAGCGCATCGTCTTTGAGGTCGTCGACTAGCCCTCACAGTACCAATGCATCCTCGCACGTGTCGCGTTCGCCAGGTTCATGGCAGTACCACAATATGCCTACCTGCAAATGAAAATGCCAGGACCCAATGGCGTCATCACAGTCAACGGGAGCTTCGAGAGATCCGACAGTTGAGACAGGGAATTCAACAGAATTTCCCAGTCATTCGGCATGCAGGAAGAACTCGCAAGACTAAAGGAGTCGACAGACAACAGTCTGCCTCCCCTAAGCCGGCCAAGTTCGCCGGATCTATCTTTCGACTCATCAGTGCACACAAAGAAAGTGCAAGTCCACCCATCGGATCCCCCCAAAATGGCCCTCCTCGCCAACAACTTGAGTCCCGCATAGGAACTCGCGCTCGTTGAATTCCTCCGTGAGCACTGGGAAATCTTCGCCTGGTGTCCAGCGGACATGCCAGGAGTTCCCAGGGAATTCGCTGAGCACGCACTCAACATCAACCCAGACGCAAGGCCAGTCAAGCAAACAATCCGGCGATTATCTGAGCCACGAGCAAAGGCGGTCGGAATGGAGATCAACAGAGTACTTGGTGCCAAATTCATACGCGAGATCAAGGAAAGCACTTGGCTCGCCAACACGGTGCTAGTACCAAAAAAGGACACAGATATCCTGCGGATGTGCGTGGACTTCACCTCTCTGAATAAGCACTGTCCAAAGGATCACTTCCCGCTACCACGAATTGATAAGATCATCGACTCCACCACGGGATGCCAGCGCATCTGCTTCCTCGACGCCTACTTAGGCTATAATCAGATTCGAATGAAGGAGGAAGATCAAGAAAAAACAGCGTTTACAACGCCCTTCGGTGTGTTCCGCTACAACACAATGCCTTTCGGGCTAAAAACGCAGGAGCCACCTACCAGTGGTGCATGCAGGCTTGCCTCAAGGATCAACTTGGTCGCAACATTTAAGTCTATGTCGACGACATAGTAATCAAGACCAAGGAGGAAGCCTCCCTAATCGACGATTTACGCGAAACCTTCGCCAACCTCGACCGCTACCGGATCAAGCTCAATCCGGACAAATGCGTCTTTGGCGTACCATCTGGGCAACTACTCGGGTATCTCATCTCCGTGAGAGGAATCGAGGAAAACCCGAAGAAAATAAAATCCATATTGGCCATGGAAAAGCCGAAAAACATAAGGGGCGTCCAACAGTTGGCTGGGCGAATTGCGGCCCTCAGTCGATTCATCAGTCGGATGGGTGAAAAGGCACTGCCCTTCTACCAACTCCTCCACAAAGCTGAAAAGTTCGAGTGGACCAACGAAGCGCAGGAAGCATTCGAAGACCTCAAGCGCCTGCTATCCACTTCGCCGGAATTGGTAACCCGACGAGAAAGGGAACCGCTGTTGCTGTATATCTCCGCCACCAACCAAGTGGTCAGCACAATACTTGTGGTCGAACGAGCCGAGGAAAACAAGGTCCACGGGGTATAGCGCCCAGTCTACTACCTCAGCGAGGTCCTCACGCCAACAAAATAGCGGTACCCGCACTACCAGAAGCTGGCGTATGGCGTCTTCATGATCGCCCGGCGACTGCGCCACTACTTCCAGGAACACCCAATCGTGGTGGTCAACGACGCCCCGCTGGGGCATATCCTCAATAACCCCGACGCCACGGGACGAGTCGCGCTTTGGGGAATCGAATTGTCTCCTCGAGACATTACATACGAAGAGCGCGACGCAATCAAGTCGCAAGTTCTTCCTGACTTCCTTGTGCACTGGATGGAAAACCAGCTCCCCAAAAAACCAGACATGTCCTACCTCTGGACAATGCACTTCAATGTATCCAAGCGAAAGGACGGAGCAGGTGCAGGTGTCATATTGGCATCGCCCCAAGAGGACAAGCTGAAGTACACCCTGTGAATGCAGTTCACCGCCTCCAACAACGAAGTTGAATACGAGGCCCTGCTACACGGGATGAGGATGGAAAAAGCCTGCGGCGCCAAGAGGCTCATTATATACGGCGACTCCAAGTTTGTTGTCAACCAAACAATGCATGAGTGCGACGCACTGAACGACAACATGATCGACTACCGCAACCTGTACGACACACTCGAAGGGGACGTTGACGGCTGCGAGCTGCGACACGTAGGCCGCGAATGCAATGAAGAGGCGGACGCACTCGCCAACATAGGCTCTACCTGCGCCCCCATACCACCTGGGGTATTTCTCGAGCGCATCTGCGAACACTCCATCAAGCCAAAGATAGCAGAGAAGAAAACAGGCGCAGCATCGGACTCGGGGGCTACGCCACCCAATGAGCCAATGGCACTCAACGAACCGGAGCTGGATACAGGACTCAAAGGACCAATGAGCGTCATGATGATCGAATCATCCTGGACTTAGCCGTACATCACAAACCTCCTCAAAAAAAGGCTACCGGACGATCCGACTGATGCACGGCACATTGCGCGGTGATCCAGGGCATTCGCTGTTACCAAAGGTGAACTATACAAGCGCAGCATCACAGGAGTACTCCAGCGATGTGTCTCCATGGCCGATGGAAGAGCTGTTCTCCTCAACATCCATGAAGGAAGCGGTGCACACCACGCTGGCAGTCGTGCCCTCGTGAGCAAATCTCTACAAGCTAGGTTCTACTGACCTATGGCCATGTGCGATGCCAAGGACATCGTCCAGAAATGCAACGCGTGCCAGCGATTTGCGGACAAGCTGCACCCACCTGGCGCAGAGCTCCGACCGATTACAATAGCCTGGCCCTTCGCACAAAGGGGACTCGACATGGTCGGTAAACTCCCCAAGTCCTCGCGAGGAGGCTGCGTCTACCTCCTGGTCGTAGTCGAAAAGTTCACCAAGTGGATACAGGCCATGACAGTGACCAATCAATCAGGGCACAGCGCAATTAAGTTCTTCGAGTTCATCCTCTTTCTCTTCGGAGTGCCACACAGCATCATCACAGACAATGGAACGAACTTCACATCCAAGGAGTTCCAAGAATTCTGCGAGAATCTGGGGATCAACATCAGCTACGCCTCGGTAATGCATCCACAGACCAACGGTCAGGTCGAAAAGGCGAACGGGCTCGTCTGCGGCGGCATCAAGAAGCGACTCCTCCAGCCACTCGAACAAGCCGAGGGTTGCTGGCCAGACGAACTACAATCAGTACTCTAGAGACTACGCACAACTCCAAACAGTGCTACAGGATACACCCCGTTGTTTATGGTGCACGGGGCTGAAGTGGTGCTACCCGCTGAGGTACGGTACAAAGCGCCGCGCGTGGTCGCTTATAGCGAGCAGGAGTCAACCCTGGCACTCGAAGACTCCATTGACCTCCTTGATGAGGCAAGGGAAATTGCCGCGGAAAGATCAACGATCTACCAGAAGAACCTGCCCAACTACCACAGTAGGAGGTTACGCCCTAGATCCTTTGTCGAAGGCGACCTGGTCCTACGACTGAAGCAACAAGGACATGTCAAGCTCGAGTCCCCCTGGGAGGGACCATACGTGATTATAGAAGTAATCCTAGGTGGTGCCTATCACCTTCAAGATTTAGAGACTGGAGTCACGTACTCCAACCCCTGGAACGTCGTGCAGCTGTGATGTTTCTACCCTTAGTCGTTTTTACTTTTACATTGCAAATAAGGCCACTCATCTAAGGCTACTTAGCCACACATTGTACTTCGTACTGTCTCACGAATAAATAAAGCTAAGTGCCCCAAAACTCTGTGTTCTCCTTTATTTTTCTGCAACTTCTCCACTCGGGGGCTGCGCCACCCTATACACATCTATTCTACAAACTAAAACCCTTGACACACATCAACCCAGTTGCAACGCACCTGCCAGGTTGAAAAGGGACTGAGATAAGCGCATGGCCAGGCTAACGAAAAGGATTCGCATAGTGCAATGCACTCACAAAACATACATGCTAACAAGCTCTTTATACATCATCAACAATCAATTATGCACATCATTACATACGAACTTTACAACACTCGTACACTTATGTGCAGGATACAAATTAAACTACTATTGCAACAAGAGAACGTTGATTTGCTCCTCGAAGAAGTCAACGATCTCCTCCGCTGGGCGATCCACCGCCTGATAGTGGCGTAGGTGGACCAGCCGCAATTTCTGCAACGTCTACATCAGGCCTATGCAGTCGCACCAGCGACATAGCGGCCTTGGCACCAGCCACCAATTGCTGTCTTAGACACTCGCGAACCACAGCTAGGTCTTGGAACTTAGCAAGGAGGGCTAGCAGGATCGATGGAGCAACATCCAGCGGAAACATCGTCCGATAAATGTTCTTCAAGCATGACTGCGACTTCTTCAGAAAGTGCAGCACTCGCGACGCACGATCATGCAGGGTCGCTAGCATGATCGCACGATCATGATCCACCCAGATGTATCCACTCTCGTGAAGTTGCTCTTGTGTCAGATCATGCATGCGAATGGCAACCCTATCTTTCTCATCGTGCGGATGGAGAGCGCTGTCAACTATAGAAATCAACAACGGAAGTGTGAGGATAGTACACCATTGCGAGTGACTATAAGGAAAAGATAAGAGTAAGAAAACTAACGCTTAAATTGGTCGCCCAGCTGTGTCATCTCCCCCAACAGATATTGTTCTCGGGGGGTGGCCTTCTTTGCCTTTGACTTCCATACATCCACGTTACCGCGGAGCACGGGAAATTCACGCTCCATTTGCTTCATGCGATCACGCAGTTGCGAGAGTAGAGCCAGCTCATCCACCCTCAAGCGCAGCGGTGCCAAAGTATCATCAAGGGGCGGAGAATCCTGAGGTTCCCTCAAAGGATCACTTGATGTGCCCTACCACAAACCAAGAAAGAAGCAATAAGAATACCAAATTGACACACAGACAAAAGATTCGAGTGAATTCAAGATTAGCAAAAGTATCAGCAGATACACTCACCAAAAGGCATGTCCTTGACAAAAGACATAAATTAATGAACTATTACAAAGCTACTGAGGAACAACTGGCTTCTTCGACTTAGACGGCTTCGGGGGTCTCATCGAGTTCGTGGCGGTATCAGATGCCACTGACTTTCTGCTGGCCCCTGATGACGTAGCCTTTGCCGCCTTCTTGGCTCGCTGTAGCTCCTCAGAGTACTTCGCAACTATGCTAATCAACCACGGCCCATACTTGCCACAGGCAGTCGCGAAGGGAGCAAAGACTACCTGCTGGCCGTCTGCGCTAACGGGCATTGCCCTCGAGACCGCTGCATGATCAACTTCGACTCCGTGGGCCTGCACCATAGCAAGTGACGTTGACGTGCCAGCCGCACGAAGCGAGTTCTTGAAGCTTGCAGGGACACCCCCGGCGAGAGACTCCACCAGCTCGTCCATGTTCTCGATCAGCTCAGCCTTGGGCATCAACTCCTCCCGGAGGCGACTGAGCACGCCCTTGGCCTTGTAGAGCATAACTTGAACGGGGGTGCTGCGGTCCTCGACTACTGAAAGTGCACCTACCAAGGCATCCTCACGACAGAGGGCCTGAGGATCGAAGCTCAAATCGCCAGCATCTGTACGTAAACCCACACATGGGCACGAAAGTCAGCACCAACGATAAAATCGAACAAAGAATGATAATGATATCCAAGCAAAGTATCTAAGAGGGACTTGGCAATCGAGAAAACCTGTTCTTCGAACAACTTCTCCCTTGCTGCAATGGAGGCACATAGGTCCTCTTCACGCTTCTGTGCCTCGTCACGCGCCGCAATTGCCTCATCGCGTCTCTTCACAGCCACGGCGAGCGTCTTTTCCATGGTGGCAGCGTTGCGAAGAAGGGAATTATGTTCAGCTACAAGAACAAAACAAAAGGGATTGACTATCAGTCGACTACAGGACAACGATGCAGAAGAATGAGAAGTAAAGAGCACTTACTTTCTACCACGCGATGGCGCGTATCCAGCATTGCATGCTGGTGACCCATCGCAAGCACCTGCTCCGCCAAGTGAGCTGCTTCCTTCAAAAGGAGGTATCGCAAAAGGAAAAACAATAAAGGATCAGCAGAAGCCATAGATAAAATCGACTGCAACATCAGAAGAAGAGATACTACACTTACATGATCCTCCAATGACTCCGAAGTCGGTTGGTGTGTAGTCATCCGAGCAACCATCCGATGCTCCCCATCATGTGGAGAACGGGATGAGTTGTGCCCGGAGTGGGCCGCCAATGGAGGGGAAGGAGCACGCTCAACCTCTTTCTTGGCCCTCGAGGTTGCGACTCCATATTCTTTCAAAAATTGGACGTCACCAGAAGATGACGATGCCTGCTGAATACAAGACAAAACCAACATCAAGAAAGGGAAAATCCAAAGAAGAACCAAAAAGGACAACTCGAATACTTACCAATCAAACTTATCAAAGTCAAAGGTTGGCTCCCCCGATTCTGACGAGGACTCCTTTGGCAGTCGCATCTTCTTGCGAGAAGAGGGCGCCACGACACTCACAGGAATGGCAGGGATCGGTGACTCCACACCAACGCCTGCACCTTCCGGAGTCGAAGGAGATGACGCATCGGAATCCTTACTACGCGAGCGCTTGCGAGTATCCGGACTACCTGACTCGGGGGCTTCCTCCTCCACATCAGATGGGACGGTCGACTCCGACTCGTTCTCTTCTAAGGCTTCGCGAGGGATAACCCCCTCAGGAAGAGGGGGCATACAGGGTGACACTGCCCAATCCTGCATACAGATCACAATTTAGCACAAAGTTAAGAAACAGCAAAGAAGCAATTAACAAACTAAGCTACTGCATAGCACAACTATACCTCAGGGGGAGGATTAGCAGCATCGAATGGAGGAACGACTAGTTCACTGGGGAGCACATCCTTGACGGTGTACGTGGTGACCAGTCGAACCCTTTTATCTACCTCACTCGCGGACATGCCATCAGCAGACACGCGAGTGACATCGTCAGCGCTAGCCCACTGAAACCTAGGATGGACTCTAGCCTGTAGGGGCTGGACGCGACGGTGCAGCCATGTGCGAATGAGGGCGCAGCCTCCCTCCTCTTTGCCTATGCGACTCTCGTGGTCGCAGACGTGCTCGTACAGCACATCTATCTCCGCAGACTCGCCAGGAATGACCACATTCTTCTAGGAGCGACTCCTCTGGCACGGTGTCATGGGGTTGAAGAGTGTGAGTCTGAAGTGTTCTCCGTCAGCCTTCTCGTCGTGGACGTAGAACCACTTGTCCCTCCACCCTTGGACGGACATCGTCAGCTTGATGTCGAAGTATGTGGCGGATGGATCGACGTGGATTCCACAGCCGCCTACATCATAGACTATGGAGCCAGACGCCGATTGACGCTTCAACTTAAATAGGTGCTTGAAGAGGCCGAAATGCGGCTCGATTCCGAGGCAGCACTTGCAAAGGGTGATGTAGCAAGCTACGTGGAGGATGGAATTTGGGGACAGCTGATGGAGCTGAAGCCCGTAAAAACAAAGAAGGCCCCTAAAGAAAGGATGCAGGGGTAACGAGAGGCCGCGGATGATGAATGCTAGGAACATCACTCGAAAACCGGCAGGAGGAGAGGGGATTACCTCGCCGCCGGGGACACGCACGTCGGCGACTGCGGCAGACAACACTCTGTCTTGGCGAAGAAGACGAAGATCCGAGGACTTGATCATAGATGGACGCCACGCGCCATTCATGACGCGGGTGCCCGTGCCCTTCTTCTTCCCGCCGGTGGCGGTGCTGGTGCTGCAGCGGCGGAGCCGCCCTACTTCTTAATCGCAGCAGCTGAATCGGCCACATCACCACTTTCTTCTTCCCCATTACGCGGCGGCGATGCGACCGGAGGAAGTAGCTAGGAAATGTGCGGAGCTGGTCCAGCACCGCGGAGGGAAAAGAGCGCAGAGAAAGCAGAGGAGCAGCAGCAATGGCGATGAAGGCAAAGGATGAATGGAAGTAGATGTGAATTTTACCGTCGCAGCGTCACTACTTAACCCCTGGAAGATGCAATCCAATGGCTCAGAAAAACCCTACCAGATGCGTGGCGTTCATCGTGCTCGACACGTGGAGGAGCTGAAATGCGAACCGTCCCCCCACTACTCCCATTACGCGCGGAAATCGAGGAGTCGTAGTTAAAATAAAGATTACGCATGCCCGGCCAAATCAGAGTCAGGGAGTGGGACCCACCACTCATCACGTAACTCACGCACGCATGCAACTGAGGTCATGAAATCGTCAGCACTGACGTCATCAAAAACTACGCAGCAGAAGACTTCGACTACTTTAGTCCTTGCTCGAGTCTTCGAATCCACCAAGCACTCGGGGGCTACTCCCATAGGGAGCGCTGGTTACGCACCGTACAATTTTTCTTCTTTTACAGGAACATGAACAATCAAAGCAAAACCCAATCACTCGAAACACGGTTCGACTATGGACATGGGTTACTCCCATAGGGAGCACCGAAAGCAAATTCGACTAAAACAAGTAAACAAAAGACAAAAGCAGTCGCAAAGGTTCTTTAGTCCCTGCCTGAGTCTTCGACTCAACCAGGCACTCGGGGGCTACTCCCATAGGGAGCGCTGGTCGTGCACCCTATGATTATTTGTACAAAGTATCGTGTGTTGATAACATCCACACTCGAAGTTTATGGCGACACCGCCTCATAATTTTTCCCTACAAAGAGACTACATCTCCTGCGTCACCCAAATCGTCTCCGCGATGATAAATTCAGATGCCGCGCTTACAGCGTGAAGATAAGACCTGAATAAGGCCTGGCAACGCATTAGCTGCGCACTACCAGAAATATATCCGTGCCAATAGGTACGATGAACATGCCTTGCCGGATGCGTCGAGTGCTCACACCCATATACTGGAATTCGACTCCTGTAAGACCTCCGCGGCTTGAGTCGAATTACACCAGCACTTTTCCGGATTCGAGTCCGGGGACTCGAGTTTGAGTAGATGGCGTTGTTTTACCCTAAGGTAGTTAACTGATTCCGGTACATTGGTTAAATCAGGCACGCACATCAACAATCCCTATGACATAAACAGAGCAGTCGAAAAACATACTCAGACATGCACTCGAAAGGCTTCATAAAGTCTCGAGTCGAATCTGCGATTCCACTGGACACTCGGGGGCTACTGACATGGGTATACCCTACAGGTACTCGAGCTTGGTATATACGGCCTGAATACGTAGAGGCCCACGGTGTTGCCAAGGCCCAAATGAAGAACTCGAGTAACATACGGACTCTTGATTGCTTGAAGAACAAGAAGCTAAAGATAGAAAGTTAAAAGGGGAAAACCCTAACATGTAACCGACTCGACCTGCTACCCGAGACCTAGCCTATTTATATAAAGGCTAGGAGGGGCGGCGAGGAGGACACACGCAACCCTAGTTTCCACAACCCTCGCCAGATTGCATCTGCGCACCATTGTAATCCCTGATTGCTTTGATAATTCCACGAGAAAACAAGTAGGAGTAGGGACCTCTACGAGGCCTAAACCTGGGTAAATCTTCGAGTCCCCTGTGTGCTTGTTTACTAGCCGATAGATGTCTCTAGCGCTCCCTCCTTCTCCAAAACCCAAGTCCATAACAATGGGCATTGATGAGTTAAACCGTCGTCACAATGACTCTGGTGGATCCATGTGTGGTTTTTGAAAAGAACACACATTCAATGCCACTCGTGGATCCATATGTGGTTTGTGAAAAGAACACACATGCAATGACACTAGTGGATCCATATTTGGTCTATGAAAAGAACACACATGTGATACGTCCATTTTGCATCACTATTCTATGTCTTAATTCACTATTATTCATTGATATATTTCGTATTGAGAGGTGATACTTATGTTATTTCATCTATTTTTGCATGGTTGATGACTTTTGGAGCATGGCCCGCTGCAGTCAGGATTCTGATGGAAAAGGTGCTGTTTGGAGGCCAAATTCGTGAAGATCTGAAAATCCGGGAAAATATATGGAAAATCCTATTTTTCTAGAAGACTAAGGATGCCATAAGATGGAGTGGAGGTGGGCCATAGGGGGCCCACACCACCCCATGGCGCGGGCAGGCCTAGGCCGCGCCTGGAGGTGGTGTGGCCACCCTGGCCCACTCCAGCCTCTCCCCTCTAGCGTATATCATCCCCATGAAACCCTAAGACTCGGGGAGCGACCACAGAAAGATTCCGCCGCCTCTGCGCGATGAAAAACACCGAGAGAGAAAGATCTCCCTGCTAGACAGATTTCTGCCAGGGGAATTCCTTCCCAGAGATGGGAGATCGTTGCCATCGACACCACCATCAAGCTGGACTTCATCGGGATCATCATCATCATCACCACCATCATCACCACCAGCACCCTCATCACCATCTCCATATTGCTGTAACAATTCATTTGGATCTTGCGTTAGTTCATAGGGGAAACTTTCCCAGTGTTGATTACTCTTTGTAGTTGATGCTATTGAGTGAACCATTGAATTATTGTCTCTGTTCAGATTGTTATACATCATTATTCCATCTCTGATCATGATCCATATGATTTCTTGTGAGTAGTTCATTTTGTTCTTGAGGACATGGGAGAAGTCTTGTTGTTAGTAGTGGAGTTGCGTTGAGAAAGATTCAATAGATTATTATTTAAGTTGTGGTGTACTTCTTCTAGTGGTGTCATGTGAACGTCGACTACATGACAATTCACCTGTATGGGCCTAGGGGATTGCATTGTGTATTTGGCTACTAATCATAGGGGTTGCCGGAGTGACAGAAACCTGAACCCCTGCTAGGAAACCATTGCACAAGGGACGTAATGGTCTTAGAGTTTAAAGCTGATGTTGGATACGATTCTGGTGCTGACTGTCCCGGTGATGCAGAGTATGTGAAGCTAAGAAAAATTGGCACCAAGGAAGCAGAAGAACAACTTGTTTCAACTGCTACACAATGACATGGCAACATAAATAGCAATGGCAACCGATAATGCCCAGATGATGAGTAAATCGGTACCACTTTCTGGCCTAATCTTGAGCCCGTCTCTCTCGCCGCCTCCCTACTCCTGCATCCCCTACATCTGGCGAAGGTCCCTGATCTCCAGTAAGAGGGTGTACGTGCTTCCACTTTATAAATTGTGGTTGTGCCATTTGCATGCGGTACTATCCACGTAAATTACATTTAAACAAACCGCCAATGTCAGAGTACCACCATCATCAGACAAAAGGATGTAATGTAGAGTTAAGATAGATTAACGGGCGACCAATTTTTTTCTCCCAAGACGCTAAGACCGCTAGGTCAACAAATACTACTATTACAACTTAAAAATGTACGGAGCTCAAGCTAAATAGAAGTAGTTATCACACATCTCCTTGATCTTCCTAATCTTAGCCCGATGTGCATCTTCCTGCGAGAGCAAGGATCGAATCGTCTGCTCCTTCCTTTTAGCATCTTCCTTGTATAACTTCAATTGTTTCTCTGCATTTATCCTCATGCACTTGTCAATACTCGTAGTTGTGAACTACAAGACTTTCGCCTAGTGAAGTTCATTCCTTGCTTGAGTCAGTTCTTGCTCTGCTTTAGCCTTCAGAGCCAACGCCACGTCTCTCTCCTTCTCGACTTTGCTAACCTTGTCTTGCACCCTCCTGAGATCTCGGTTAAGCTTGGTTGTGTCAATTTGGTCAAATAGCTTCATCTCAGCACTGTCAAGAAGTGTGATGACTATGGATTCTTTCAACTCAACAGTCATATCCCATAATTTGTCCAGCGTTTTCTTCATCGATTTGGGCCACTCTGGATCTACCCATTTGACAACACCGCAACTTATGCCTTGCATCATTGCACGATGTCCTTGACACCGTAAAAACCTCTTGTCTGCGTTTCGTCCTTTGAACGCTACAAATTTAGCGGGCACATATCCATGTTTACATAGCGGAGGACTGTCTTCCTGCGCTAAACTGTGATAGTCAGAGTCGTACAGCGTCTGGTTGGCCTAACACATGATACGTGTATGAGTAAACAGAGTAGATCTAGCTCAAAATAGATAATTAGCCACAGATGATAGAAATGAGATGAATCACATCGAAATCACCGTCCCTATCGTCACGACGCATTGCCTCATCTTGTCCCCTTGAACCCATGGCGAGAGGGGGTGGGGGACTGGGCTGGGGGCGCTATCGGCTTGCGGCTACAGCAGGATGGGAGAGAAGTGGGGAAAGTAGCTTCGAGGGGAAGGAAGAGAAGTATGGGGAGGGAGAGAAGTAAAGGGGACGTGACACTGGCATATGGCCCACGGAACTCGTGACACTCGCAAAAGGGGAGCACGCGGTTTTTCCAGTTGGTCCAGAGCAAGCGGACAGTAAGCATGGCCAATCATGTTGCAGAACAGCCTACTCGCGGACCGCTCTTACGAAGAACCATCCCAATCATCCAAGTGCCCCAATCGAACGGTATGTAGCAATCGTCATGCAGAAAAACTGTGTTAGGCCATGCCTTCTAGAAGACTCGGTCTAACGGCCTCCACCATTGGGGGCTAAGGTTAGGGCTCTCCCAAGGTTAGGATGCATGTGGTTTATGAAAAGAACACACATTTCAATGACACTAGTGGATCCATGTGGTTTATTAAAAGAACACACATGCATATGACTATGGTGGAACCATGCATGGTTTGCGAAAAGAACACACATTCACTGACTCTAGTTGTGGTTCATGAAAAGAACACACATGCAATGACACTGGTGGATCCATATGTGGTTTGTGAAAAGAACACACATGCTCATGTGGTTTATGAAAAGAACAAACATCCAATGACTCTAGCTGTGGTTTATTAAAAGAACACACATGCAATGACACTGGTGGATCCATGTGGCTTATGAAAAGAACAGACATGCAATGACTCTAGTTGTGGTTTATGAATAGAACATACATGCAATGACTCTAGTGGATCCATATGTCGTTTATGAAAATAACACACATGCAATGACTCTAGTGGATCCATATGTGGTTTGTGAAAAGAACACACATGCAATGACTCTAGTAGATCCATATGTGGTTTGTGAAAAGAACAGATATGCAATGGCTCTAGTGGATCCTTATGTGGTTTGTGAAAAGAACACACATGAAATGACTCTAGTGGATCCATATGTAGTTTATGAAAAGAATATACATGCAATGACTCTAGGCGTGGTTAAGAAAAGAACACACATGGAAATGACTCTGGTGGATTCATATGTGGTTCATGAAAACAACACACATGCAATGACTCTAGTGGATCCATATGTGGTTTGTGAAAAGAAGAGACATGGAATGACACTAGTGGATCCACATGTGGTTTGTGAGAAGAACAGGCATGCTAATGTGGGTTGTGAAAAGAACACACAAGCAATGACTCTAGGGGATCCATATGTGGTTTGTGAAAATAACAGACATGCAATAACTCTAGCGGATCCATATGTGGTTTGTGAAAAGAACACACATGCAATGACTCTAGCTATGGTGAATAAAAAGAACACACATGCAATGACTCTGGTGGATCCATGTGTGGTTTGTGAAAAGAACACACATTCAATGACACTAGTGGATGCATATGTGGTTTGTGAAAATAACACACATCCAATGTCTCTAGATGTGGTTAATGAAAAGAACACATGAAATGACTCTAGGGGATCCATATGTGGTTTGTGAAAAGAATAGACATGCAATGACTCTAGTTGTGGTTCATGAAAAGAACACACATGCAATGAATCTGGTGGATCCATATGTGGTCTATGAGAAGAACTGACATGCAATGACTCTAACAATGGTTTATGAAAAGAACAGGCATGCAACGACTCTAGTGGATCCATGTGTGGTTTGTAAAAAGAACAGACATTCATTGACTCTAGTTGTGGTTCATGAAAAGAACACACATGCAATGACACTGGTGGATCCATATGTGGTTTGTGAAAAGAACACACGTGCAATGACACTGGTGGATCCATATGTGGTCTATGAAAATAACACACATGCTCATGTGGTTTATGTAAAGAACATACATTCACTGACTCTAGTTGTGGTTAATGAAAAGAACACACATCCAGCGACTCTAGCTATGGTCTATGAAAAGAATACACATGCAATGACACTGGTGGATCCATATGTGGTTTGTGAAAAGAACCGCCATGCAATGAATCTGGTGGATCCATATGTAGTTTGTGAAAAGAACATTCACTGACTCTAGTTGTGGTTTATGAAAAGAACACACATGCAATGACACTAGTGGATCCATATGTGGATTGTGAAAAGAACAGACATGCAATGACTCTGGTGGATCCAAATGTCGTTCATGAAAAGAATAGACATGCAATGACTCTGGTGGATCCATATGTGGTTTGTGAAAAGAACACACGTGAAATGACTCTAGTGGATCCTTATGTGGTTTTTGAAAAGAATAGACATTCACTGACTCTAACTGTGGTTAATGAAAAGAACAAACATGCAATGACACTAGTGGATCCATTTGTGGTTTGTGAAAAAGAACACACATTCAATGACATTGGTGGATCCCTATGTGGTTTGTGAAAAGAAAAGACATCCACTGACTCTAGCTGTGGTTAATGAAAAGAACACATGAAATGACTCTAGTGGATCCATATGTGGTTTGTGAAAAGAACAGACATGCAATGACTCTAGCTATGGTTCACGAAAAGAACACACATGCAATGACACTGGTGGATCCATATGTGTTTTAGGAAAATAACACACATTAAATGACACTAGTTGATCCATATGTGGTTTGTGAAAAGAACACACATGCTCATGTGGTTTATTAAAAGAACACACATCCAATGACACTTGTGGATCCTTATGTGGTTTGTGAAAAGAACACACATGCAATGAATCTGGTGGATCCATATGTGGTCTATGAAAGGAAGAGACATGCAATGACTCTAACTATGGTTTATGAAAAGAACAAGCATGCGACACTAGTAGAAAGTGGGCCTTTGGTTCAGGCCATTAGTCCCGGCCGTGGCTGGGGCTGGGACTAATGGTCCGAGCCAGACGGCCCGAGGAGGCCGAGGCACTATGTCCCGGTCTGTAAAGAACCATTAGTCCCGGTTTTAGATACAAACCGGGACAAATGGGTCTGGGCCGGCGCGCGTGCTCCTGGCAGAACCTTTAGTCCCGGTTTGTATCTCAAACCGGGACTAATGGCCTGGCCCTATATATATGCACCCATCCCTCCACTCTCTCCTGTTTTTTTCCTATGTGAGAGGTGGGTATAAACTTTGTGCTAACTTTTTTTCTTCATATGCACTAGAGGTGTTCGGTGAAATGCCTATTAGAGCGATGCCACTTGAGTTCACACAAGACAATGATATGAGGTGCTAGAGCGACACTTAAGGTTTCTCCTCTTTGTTTTGAAGTGTCCTAAAAGGTTAGCAACTATTTTCTCGTTTTGACTGCGCGGTACTAATTTAAGCATCGTGATTGCGTTTGATATATATGCATGGTTGTATGATGCAGATGACCCACCCATGGATGTACGGTGACCGACGCTCTGACGCTTACAGAGAAGGCGTGCGTTCCTTTCGCCTTGTGGCCGAGGTGAACAAGCGGCGGGATGGTTTTATGTGTTGTCCATGTGTTGAATGTCGGAATGAGCAGGCTCACACTTCCTCAAGAGTCATTCAGAGCCACCTGCTTCGGTCCGGTTTCATGTCCGGCTATAATGTTTGGACCAAGCACGGAGAAAGAGGGGTTATGATGGAAGACGGCGATGAAGAAGAGAACGATGATGACAACTACCGATCTATGTTCCCTGAATACGATGATACCGCAGTTGAAAATAATGAAAAAGAAGGGGGTGAAGAACAGGAACCAGATGAGCCCGTTGATGATTTTGGTCAGGTCATTAGTGATGCAAGGCGAGACTGTGACACAGAAAAGGAGAGGTTGCAGTTCGAGCAGATGTTACAGGACCACAACACATTGCTATATCCAACTTGTGAAGATGGCCAGAAGAAGCTGGGTAGCACACTGTAATTGTTGAAGTGGAAGGCAGAGACCGGTATGACTGACTCGGGATTTGAAAAGTTGCTGGTAATAATGAAGAAGCTGCTTCCAAGAAATAACCAATTACCCTCCAGTACGTACGAAGCAAAGAAACTTGTCTGCCCTCTAGGATTAGACGTGCAGAAGATACATGCATGCCCTAATGACTACATCCTCTACCACGGTGAGAAGTACGAGAATATGGATAAATGCCCGGTATGCACTGCATTGCGGTATAAGATCAGAAAAGATGACCCTGGTGATGTTGAGGGCGAGCCACCCAGGAAGAGGGTTCCTGCCAAGGTGATGTGGTATGCTCCTATAATACCACGGTTGAAACGTTTGTTCAGAAATAAAGAGCATGCCAAGTTGTTGCGATGGCACATGGAAGACCGTAAGAAAGACGGGATGTTGAGGCACCCTGCTGATGGTCGGCAGTGGAGAAAAATCGAGAGACTTCCCAGACTTTGCTGGTGACGCAAGGAACTTATGGTTTGGTCTAAGTACCGATGGCATGAATACTTTTGGGGAGCAGAACTGCAGTCACAGCACCTGGCCCGTGACTCTATGTATCTACAACCTTCCTCCATGGTTGTGCATGAAGCGTAAGTTCATTATGATGCCAGTGCTCATCCAAGACCCGAAGAAACCCGGCAACGACATTGATGTGTACCTAAGGCCATTAGTTGATGAACTTCTACAGTTGTGGGCCAAACCAGGTGTACGTGTGTGGGATGAGCACAAACAGCAGGAATTTGACCTACAAGCGTTGTTGTTCGTAACCATCAATGATTGGCCTGCTCTTTCTAACATTTCAGGACAGACGAACAAAGGATACAATGCATGCACGCACTGTTTATATGAGGCTGAAAGTATATATCTGGATAAATGTAGAAAGAATGTGTACATGTACAATAGTCGTTTTCTTCCCCCAGTCATCCCTTAAAGAAGAAATGCAAGCATTTCAATGGCAAGGCAGAAACCCGGACAAAGCCTGTCCCCCGTAGTGGTGCTGATGTATTTGGTATGGTCAAGGATGTGTATGTAATCTTTGGAAAGGGTCCTAGAAGACAACCTGTTCCGAACGACCCCATTATCGGACACGCACCCATGTGGAAGAAATCTATATTTTGGGAGCTACCCTATTGGAAAGTGCATGAGGTCCGCTCTGCAATCGACGTGATGCACCTGACGAAGAATCTTTGCGTGAATATTCTAGGCATCCTGGGCTTGTATGGGAAGTCAAAAGATACCCCGGCAGCACGGGAGGACCAGCAACATCATAAAGTATGAGACGGCAAGCATCCAGGGAAGTTTCAAGGGCTTGCCAACTACGCTCTTACCAAAGAAGAGAAGGAAATCTTTTTTGAAGTCCTTTTCAGTATCAAGGTCCCGTCTGGCTTCTTGTCGAATATAAAGGGAATAGTAAATATGAAAGAGAAAATATTTCAAAACCTAAAGTCTCATGACTGCCATGTGCTTATGACGCAATTACTTCCGGTTGCATTGAGGGAAATTCTACCAGAAAATGTTCGACTAGCCATTGTGAAGGTATGTGCATTCCTCAATGCAATTTCTCAGAAGGTAATCGATCGAGAAAGTCTATCAGGATTACAGATTGATGTGGTCCAATGTCTGGTCAGCTTCGAGTTGTTGTTCCCGCCATCCTTCTTCAATATTATGACGCACCTCCTAGTTCACCTAGTCGAAGAGATTAGAATTCTCGGTCCTGTGTTTCTACACAATATGTTCCCCTTCGAGAGGTTCATGGTAGTCTTAAAGAAATATGTTCATAACCGTGCTAGGCCTGAAGGAAGCATCTCCAAGGGCTATGGAATAGAGGAGGTCATTGAGTTTTGTGTTGACTTTCTTCCTGACCTTAAGCCGATTGGTGTTCCTGAATCTCGGTATGAGGGGAGGATGACTGGAAAAGGCACACTAGGAAGGAAATCCATGGTATGTAGGGACGGGCATTCTTTCACTCAAGCACACTACACAGTTCTACACAATTCCACCATGGTGGCTCCATATATCAAGAAACTCAATAATATTCTACGCTCTGAAAACCCGGGGAAGCCTGAAACCTTGATTAAAGGGGAACACGAGAAGTATTTTGGCAATTGGTTGCAGACACATCTCATGAATAACACCACTGTTGGAGATGAGTTGTACTCGTTGGCCAGGTTACCATCTTCGACTATATGTACTTTCACAGAGTACGAGATAAATGGGAATACATTTTACACGATCGCCCAAGATAAAAAGAGCACCAACAAAAATAGTGGTGTCCGCTTTGATGCAACAGATGACAATGGGAAGATTGACACATATTATGGGTACATAGAGGAGATATGGGAACTTGACTATGGACCTACTTTTAAGGTCCCTTTGTTTCGGTGCAAATGGGTCAAGCTGACAGGAGGCAGGGTACATGTAGACGAAAAGGACGGCATGATAACAGTGGATCTCAACAATCTTGCGTACATGGATGAACCATTCGTCCTAGCCAACGATGTGGCTCAGGTTTTCTATGTGAAGGACATGTCTACCAAACCGAGAAAAAGGAAAGATAAGCAAAAGAGTACAGAATACGATGAGCCAAAGCGCCACATAGTTCTTTCAGGGAAAAGAAACATCCTGGGAGTAGATGATAAGACAGACATGTCAGAAGATTACAATAAGTTTCATGCAATTCTGCCCTTCAAAGTGAAAACTAACCCAAGCATCCTGTTAAATGATGAAGATTCTCCATGGCTACGGTGCAGAAGAAAACCACAACACTAGATGTTGGTGATGTGTAATAATGTATTAAACCTTTTATTTGAGACATAAATCTATGTAATTAAACCTTTTATTTGAGACATAAATCTATGTAATGTATTAAACCTTTTATTTGAGACATAAAGGTCCCCTTTCATGTAATACATCTTGCTCAATCAAACTAGACATTCTGAGCCGCGGTAGGTGATCACACAAAGAGAAGGAATCATCACAAGAGAAGGAACCCACAAACACTAAGGATACATGCCTAATGGTTGGAGTGATTCAGTCATGCTCCTGCCTAGCCCTGTAATACGCGCCACTGTAGTCGTCGTAGTCACCAGCGCCGTCGTCGCTGTCGTCGTCGGGGTCACCGTAGTCGATCCTTGAAGGTTGGGCACGCATGGGCTGGATTTGAGGGTCCCGCAGGCGGGGGTTATTGTCGGTCGTGTTGTAGGCCATGACACTCTGGAGAGTCCGGCCGCGCCATCATAGCCGACGGCCGGCCTCGTTGAAGTTCGAAGGAGGTGGGCCATCCTCCTCATTCCTGGCGAGCGCCCTCTCACGCCGATTGATGAAGAAGGCTTCCCAAGTCGGGAAATAGTCGGGATGCTAGCTGGGATTCCTCCGCTGCTCTGGTGTGAGCTCGAGGTAGTAGTGGTTCATGATGGCCATCCAGCTCTCCACACCTAGAGGGACAGGAGGGACCGGCACGCCTTCGGCGCTCAGCATCCAGCCGGTGGGGACACGGTAGCCCGGTGGGCAGGGGTAGTTCGAGGCGCAAAGCGACTCCGCCTCCCGGGTGGTTAGAGATACGATGGAAGCCATGGGAAGAGAATGATGAGTCTAGATGTGATATGTAAATGGAGGCCAAGCGTACATATATATACTGAAAAAATGGCAGGAAGACAGAGGTGGGAACCGGTGGAAAGCGTGGGAACGTAGTGGCGCGGGAAACTTTCATCCCGGGTGGGGGCTCAAACCGGGACAAAAGATGGGGGGGCTTATTTGGGGGAGGCTTATCTGGGAGGGCCTTATCTCGGGGGTGGCTAACCTTTAGTACCGGCTGGTGGGTACAACCGGGACTAAAGGTGCTTTTTGTGTCATCTAATAAAACTGTCAGTGGGGTAAGGACGTGTGGGTAACCTTTAGTACCGGGTGGGGGCTCAAACCGGGACTAAAGCTGCTGGTAGGATAAGGACGCATGGGTGGACGCACTACTCGATGAGATAAAGCATGTAGCGCAGGACGCCCTGTCGGAGGAAGAAGACAAAGTAGAAGCGGCGTCGTGCCTATAAAAGGAGCATCGATACGCCATGGCAAGCAACTCAACAAGCCAACATGGATGGAGAGTTTCATCCCCATGGATGGAGGAAAGGGTTGGGAAATCTCCCGTGGCAGAACTTCTCAAAGATGCCCTTGGTGCACACGCCCTATGGCATCTTCGGAAGATCCGCCTCGGAAAATATTTTCCCGCTAGCCCGTGAAAGACTCCATCTCCGCCTCCCTGGGGTTAGAGGTATGGTGGAAGCCATGGGATAGAGTGGAGAGAGGCGGCAGATATGAGTCTAGATGTGCTATGGCAACGACCAAGCCAACATGGATGGAGAGTTTCATCCCCATGGATGGAGGAAAGGGTTGGGAAATCTCCCGTGGCGGAACTTCTCGACGATGCCCTTGGTGCACACGCCCTATGGCATCTTCGGAAGTTCCGCCTCGGAAAATATTTTCCTGCTAGCCCGTGAAAGACTCCATCTCCGCCTCCCTGGGGTTAGAGGTATGGTGGAAGCCATGGGATAGAGTGGAGAGAGGCGGCAGATATGAGTCTAAACCCTAAACCCTAAACCTTAAACCCTAAACCCTGAGGAGGGAACCCTAAACCCTAAGTCAGAGAAGGGAACCCTAAACCCCAAACTAAAAACCCTAAACCCTAAACCCTAAACCAAAAACCCTAAACCAAAAACCCTAAACCCTAAACCAAAAACCCTAAACCCTAAACACTTATTCAAAAATATGCAAAATATAATATTTAATGCATTTTTAAATTGAAAATGGAAAAATGGTTATTAGTTTCACTAGTTAGAATAATTATTTTATAAAACGGAAAATAGATTTGGATTAGTTATTCAAATTCAAGAACTTTTCATGTTGAAATTTTTCTCAAATTCATAAGTATGCAAAAACTATAAAATTCAAATGTTTAAATAATACGCTAATTGAATTTTTTTTAAACAGGCGCGCACCAGGGTGATTTTTTTTGAAAAAGGGACCTTTAGTCCCGGTGCGTTCTACACACCGGGACTAAAGGTGTGGCGTTGGCGCGCGCCTGTTGGGCTGGGCCGAAAACCCTTTAGTCCCGGTGGGTGGCACGCACCGGGACTAAAGGGGGAGACCTTTAGTCACGGTTCGTATCACGCACCCGGACTAAAGACCCTTTAGTCCCGGTTCGTTATACGGACCGGGACTAAAGGTCCCCCACTATACATTTGGCGCGTCGCGCGCCCCTTCTTCTCCCCACGCAGAGCACCCCCCCCCACGCGCGAAGGACGACCTGAGACGCCGGCAGGCTGCCCGATTCTCTGGCCGCCACCACCCCAACCGCCGCCGCCACCACCCCCAACCGCCACCGCCACTCCAGCCGCCGCGCCCGCACCCCCGCCAGAGGAACCCCGTGCCCCCTCCCCTTCGCTCCCCCGTCTGGCGGCTACGCGACGGCGCGACGGCGCCGGCACTGTAGGCGAGCAGGCCGAGCGGCGCCCCGCGACCGGCCACGCGCTTCCTCCCAGCGAGCCCGGGTGGCGCCCCGCGACCGGCGAGCCTGGGCGGCACCCCGGCCGCCCGCCATTTCTTGTTTTTTTATATTTTTTGTATTACTAGTATTTCTAGTGTATTTTTTTTGTAATAGATAGATAGAATTATTAGTAATAGATAGATAGAATTATTACTTGTTTTTTTTATATTTTTTGTATTACTAGTATTTCTAGTGTATTTTTTTGTAATAGATAGATAGAATTATTAGTAATAGATAGATAGAATTATTACTTGTTTTTTTATATTTTTTGTATTACTAGTATTTCTAGTGTATTTTTTTGTAATACATAGATAGAATTATTACTTATATTACTAGTATGTTTTTTGTAATAGATAGATAGAATTATTACTAGTATTTCTTGTATCTTTTTTATATTGTAATATTTATTACTAGTATATAAATATAGTATATATATGGTTGTGTATATATATTTATTACTAGTAATAATATATATAGAAGTATATTATATAGTATGTAGTATTATAGTGTTGATTGAGATAGACAAGCATCAGTGTTATAAAGATAAGCTAAAGAAATAAATACCCTAAGTCCGGTGGTGCCCGCGGGCACCCGGACTTAGGGTTAATGTGGTAGTGCTCACAGGCCGCCCGGAGATAGGGTTAGGGTGGTGGTGCTCGCAGGCCCCCGGACTTAGGGTTAGGGTGGTAGTGCTTGCGGGCCTCCCGGAGATAGGGTTAGGGTGGTGGTGCTCACGGGCCCCCGAACTTAGGGTTAGAGTGGTGCTGCTCGTGGGCCCCCGGAGATAGGGTTAGGGTGGTGGTGCTTGCGGGCCGCCCGGACTTAGGGTTAGGGTTAGGGCATCACTAAAATTGCGTGTTCATATTATTGTTTAGTGTTATTTTATGCAGGAATATTGAATGAAAAATGTTATTCTGTGCATTTTGTAGAAAACTATGGATCCAATCCAGAGAGACCTAGAACAGGAAGAAATTCTCGAGGATAATCAACGACACCCCCCATGTTGATCCACCCGAATCTCCGTTGATTTATCTGAACCCCTCCGGTGAGGGAGAGGAGGTCGACCGAAATGATCAAGGAGAAGCCGACGGCTCCGGTGGTGGAGAAGCCGATGGCTCTGGTGGTGGAGAAGCCGACGGCTCCGGTGGTGGAGAAGCCGACGGCGAGGTATATATATGAAGTCTGGTGATCAGTAGATGCATTAACTGAGTTGTATATATATATAAATTGACGAATGTTTCTTCTCTTAGGCCTCTACATCGAGCAAAAAATATTCCAAACGAGGCCCGGCCAAAAAGTTGGACGCATCTACGAGTTATACAATTACGCGGGTATCACCACGGGGTGAACCGGTGGAACCCGAAAAGGCTAAAACTGTATTTAAACAACAATGCGGAGTTATGGTTAGGGATCGCATCCCGATCACCGTTCGAGAGTGGAATAAGACCAAAGGGGTGAAAGAGGGTGAGTATGTCTCCGACCGGTGCAAAGAGGGTCTTTGGAATGACCTCATGACACATTTCACCCTGCCAGAATGTGAGGATGATGCCGACACAGCTGCATTGAGGAAGAAAGTCAAGCAGTGGACTCTTACAAAGATGGACGAACTATTCAAGAACTAGAAGAAAGCATTATGGCAAAAGTATCAGAAGACGAAGAAGGCTCCTAAATTTGAATGCTATCTAACGAAGCAGTAGGCTAACTAGGATGCATTTGTGAAGTACAAGGAGTCACAACCTGCTATGGAAATGTCGGAAAAAAACAAGAAAAATGTCGCGATGAAGAAATATCACCATCACCTAGGGCCAGGGGCTACACGGCTGCCATGCCAAAGTGGGATGCTAAAGAGAATGAGCTGCTTGCTAAAGGGATCACTCCAGAACCAATAAGTCAAGAATGGGATCTGAGGGCAAGGAATTGGTTCCTTGGGCATGGGAGTGAGTATGACGAAAATACAGGGGACCTTATTTGCAGTGACGGGATTAGGATACCCCGGGATACATGGCAGAAAGTGGTGAAGGAGATTAAAGCGGGGACAACAAAGTTCCGTCCCGATAGAGAGAAAGACTTGCTGACAAAGGTCCTCAGGAATGATGAACGCGGAGGCCGTGTACGAGGCCTTGGCCCTAGTTATACGTGGGGGATGGGGTTTCCCAAAGACAGAGATACTTATAGGAGCCGAGAGAGAGCAAAGAGGCGACGTCAGGAGGGGGAGGGAGACAAGATCACCGAGTTGATAGGAACACTTCGAATGCATCATCAACAGATTGACGAACTTCGAGGAGCAGCGCGCCTGCAAGATCCTGTACTCAATATTACCACCGTCCCATCTCAGCGGAAAAGTAGCGTGGCTAAATTGGAGGTCCCTTCTGACGATGCACGTATGGTAGATGGCGGTCCCGGCTACCCCATGGATGGAATCAAGGAGCAGGCATCTTGTGAGCTCCATCATAAGGTGAAGAACCTATCCATCAAGGTGGCGGTCGGATGTGCTTTACCTTGTCCACCTGGCTCACGCTGGCATGGCCGTGAGATTCCAGCTGGCTATGCTAAAGTTGGAGTGGATGAAATCGCAATGGGGTGGGACTCAATGGAGCTTGACATCCCTGGACCTGAAGGTGAGAGGACACTCGGAGAAGTACTGGGTGGTATCATTCTATGGGACAATAACAACATCAATCTTCCAGGCTGGACGCCAAAGCCAACACCGCCTCCGAGTGGTTGCATGTCACCTTCACCTCCATCACCTCCAAGAAGCCCACCCCATGACTACGACCACCATAGCCTGAGTCCATCTAGATCTCCGCCACTGCCTCCGGTTAGTACTAAACGACGCAGGAGCCCAAAACGACAAATGTCGCCCCTCCCAAGAGTACCTCATAAGAATCTTTCTATCAGACCTTACGATCGTACTGACGAGGAAACCGACATGATCGTAAAGGCTGAATGTGTTGTGCAGCTTCAAAAGAAGAAACCCGAGCCCGCCCCGGTATACACCGAGAAGCAAAAAGCGTATGCACTTTCTTTTCTGAACACAAAATCGCAATATGACTTGCACCATAAGCCAGATGACTATCGACGCACACTTCAGAAGGTAGTGAAGAAGAGCAAAATCAAGTAGAAGTGCAAGCGGGAGGAAATCATCAAGTCAAAGTGCAACCGGGAAAAGAAAGGACGTCCCCCAGCTCGGGGAACAGGCCAAAAAAATCGACCCTACCCCTCAAGGTGGAATCCTATGACACTCCCCAGCAGGATATGGAAGAAGCTAAGAAGCTTGCGGCCGCTATGAATGTGACTGTTGAGGAATTGCTAGGTTCCCAGGACGACAAGTTACCCAAGGCTCAGGTAGTCCCTACATATGTCCTAGGGAATCCTCTGGTCAGCTTTGAGCAGTTCCAACAACTGCCAACACAAATGCGGAGTTTACATAAATGGTACTTGAAAGCCGTAAAGGAGGAGAGAATAATGATCGTGGCGAAAGTCCCACATGACTACTACTTCCGAGAAGAAGAGGTCCATGTTGAGTTTCCAGAACTCTTCCAGTTATACACTTTTGATGCCATCGACAAAAGTCTCATGAGTTGCTATTGTCTGTAAGTTGTTGAATTCATTGTCTATATATAAGCTATTCATTTTTTTCAGTTGTTCAGTTCATTGCATGTAATTATCCTAATTATATCCTTTTGTACTCTATTATTATGTAGAATGAAGATCATGGAATGTAAAAGAAGGTCAATCTTCAGTGTTGGGTTCATTGACCCAAATAAAATACATTGTCGCACGCTAAAGGAAAAATCCGAGGAAACACAGGAAAACCTTCTAAGGTTTCTAACGGAGCAAAATTTCTGTGACCACAGACTGTTTCCTAACAATTCGCGTGAGTGTCTTACTCTATTGTACACATTCTCTTTTGCTTACTCGATGTTAAGTGTAATTGATGAGTGTAACTACCTCGGTGAATTATGCTCTTAGTTACATGCCTGGATGAACGAAAGTGGTTAAAATAGTACGGTGGGGCCCAGGGCCACTCACGGTAGACCTTTCGACCGTCCTAACCACTTTCAGACAACAGGACAAGAACGAGCGGCGTAATCGGCAGGCGAAGGGATCAACTACATACACAAATGAGTATGTATGCAAGCCACATACAACAGTCCTCAGAGCCATTCCATCTAAAAGAAATAGAAATATTGCAACGCCATACGGCAAGATTCAAATGTCCTAGATAGATATAATAATTTAGGATCGGTCCTCATACATCACACATCAGAGTATCAGGCGGAAGCGGAAAACAAGATCCGAGTACGGATAAGAAGCAAATCGGCATAAGATGCCCCATAAATAAACACATCCCGCCCACAGATCTCACGGATCCCTATTCCCAGAATCTCTACACCGAACGATCGTTGCCAACATCATCTGTCTCTTCCACCCAGTATCCATCTTGCGGGTACACCTGTTCATCTGAATCAAACAATTTATCGTGTGAGACCCTAGGGGTACTCAGGAAGTCTTTATGCCGCTAAAGGGGACACAACCTGGGGTGACGCAATTGCAGCAAAAGATAATACCTAAGAATTCTACAGATACTTGCTAACCATCCGCCTAACCAATGATAGACGGATGTCCGTGAATTAAGAACAACAGTTATAATAGTATAATTAACAGATCCATCCTCTTCCTCGCTTACCAACGAGGAAGCGGACGAACAACCCCCATCATCCATTGGCAGTTTTATTAACCATTCCATGAGTATTACACTATTTACTAGTCAAGTACTTAGCCAATTTAAAAGCGGTACTTTAGTTATACTTGTCTATGATCGAGAAACTGTGCTCCAAGTCATCCATAACCGCGGACACGGCTTTCAGAAAGATTTACCCTGCAGGGGTGCACGAATAGCAACACACACTCGATCAACCTCGGAAAAACCAAATCAAAACCCAAAGAGGCATTCACGACAAAGCAATCACAGGATTCAGAAAGATTTCAGGGGGTCACCCCAATAAGCTACCCGCAACGAAGTTGGCCGGCTCCGAGACGGACCCAGGGTTTGCGACGATGGCTATAAACGACGGGGAACCCGAAAATGTGACTGGGCTTGTCGATACCGCGAAAACATGGCGTGATCCAAAACAGTACAGGTGCTCCTCGCACAATCTTAAATAAAGCAGTAACATGGCATAAGTACAGGATAGTAATAAAGCCCCAAACTAATTGTGGCCCCGAGAAATAAGAATGAATCAAGCTCAGGCTCAGGGAGGTCCATAAGGCCTCCCGGATGTGGATAGTGCGAATAAACAAGGAACAGGAATCAAGTACTCGGGGTCCTACGGGACACAAGTGAGCATGAAAAACCAAATAGCAGATATTGCTCACCGGTGCCTGTTTCATTAGTTATCCCATTACTACTCCGGTTAAGTTGTTTAGGTACCTCGTTATTCATCAGACACTCACATACCCTACACATGCTTTGCTACGACTCGCATGGCTCAAACAACTCCTGTAGTAACGGCTCATGGGTTGGAGGAACAAGCTTCGGTGGGGTTTAAAAATAAAGGCTATGTAGTACTTGGGATTCAATTTAATGCAACACGACTCAATGATGCAAGAATAAGATAGAGGCAATAGGTATTGTATGTATGCAAGCATGTGGTAGTGCTTGTCTAGCAGCTCAGTTGAAGCCAGAGATGGATCTGGGTAGTACTCCTGTGATTCCTGGTAATTCTCCTACTGAGCGTCTATTCGAAGAAGAACCAAACAAACAAGGGCCAAGGTAAATAAAGTGCACAAGCATAGAAAATAAAATGCGACAAGCAAATAAGCATGCCATGATGAATGATGCACAATTTCCATGGCATTAAAGTAGCATGGCAAAGGTGAGGTGTGGATACAAGAAATAAAACATTTTGGCATTTATTTAACCAAGTTTTATTGTCATAAACAGTTCGGATTTTTAATAACAACATGATGCATGCTTCAATTCAGAACAAGGACTGCATAGATAGAACGGGCTCGTCGCGCTGATCGATTTAGACATATTATTTGCCCAATTTGGAGTTATAGAATTAAAGTTGTTAATTAATTAAGGAAAAGGGCATCTTATTGTAATTTTAATCATTGCGAAAATTTTAAAGTGTTCAAACATTATTTTGAATGGCATATTTGAATTCCTCACATTTTTCCGATTCCAAAACATATATTACTTGTATTATTTGGATTTATATTTGAAAAGTTATTTAAATCTGAATTGAATTTGAATTTAAAAACAATTTTTGAAAAGGTTTAATTAAAACAGGCACAGGAAATACTTTTCTTACTCAGCCCGTCCCAGCCATAGTCACTGATGGGTGGGACCAAACGGGCTGGGGCCACACGCGGCGAAAACCTTTTTCTACCGCGGCTCTGGCTAGCCATAGAGGGTGACAGGTGGGGCCGTCGGTTACGGGCCCACGCGGCAGTGGGGTTAGTCCCAGAGGCTGACATGTGGGGGTGCAAGCTGGACCGCGGGTTATGCCCGGAGAAAACTAGGGGGTTTTCGGCAAGATTGCCAGAGCGGCTGACTAGTGGGCAACGAGGTACCGCGGGTTGAGAGAGAAAATAAAAAGAGGGGGCTTTTGTAAAACTACCACAGGCCCTGGTACTATTCTTCTTCTCCTCGGTCTGACGGGAAAATGGCGCGTGGCGCGGGGCGGGGAGTCAAACCCAGGTTGCGGGCGGCCGCGCTGAGGGGGCTAACTAGTGCGGTAGGCTAAGGGAGATGTTAGGAGGGGGTTTGGGGCCTAGCTAAGGCTCTGTGCGGCGTGGAAAGCTTAGAGAAAATGGCGAGCGGCGACGCAATGAGACCATTTGACGGAAAGAGCGGCGGCGCTAGAGCTGTACGGCGGAGAGGAGGTTGTCTAGGAGGTGGAGGAGCTTACAGCAGGGAGGCTGCCGGTGTCAGAACGGGAAGGGGTGCAGTGGATCGTGGACGATGCTGGCGCTCCGGCAATCTAGGGTTTCGGGGAGCGGCGAGGTTCTGGCGGTCCTGGGGGCCTCCTCCTTCGTGACGGCGTGTACGGGGTGATGCAGTGGGCCGTCCTTGATCTCCTCGGCCTCTTCCATGAAGAGATCGCCGGCTAGAACAGAGGGGCGACGCGGTAGACGGCGGGGACTAGCGGCAGGAGTTGGGCGACGGAGAGGAAGAAGGGGAAAGCGCGGCAGAGCTTGGGGTGGATCTAGCGATGCTGGAGAGCCGTGGGTAGGAGGGAAAAGTGAGGTAGAGGGAGACGATGCCGTGTGGGAGTCGGGGTTGGGGAAAGTGGCTTTGGCCTTTACCCTTTTCTTCTCGAGCACGTGGGCGAGCTGGGGCTTGTCCTGGGGCTGGGCAGCGGCAGAGGGGAGGCTGCAGGTGGGGACGGTGTGGAGTAGCTGCAGGGTGGGGCTAGCACGCGGTAGAGAGAAAAGAGAAAGGAGAGGGGGTAGCTCGGGCTAGGTAGATGGTAGCCTCGGGTTAGGGTTTTGTTTAGGTTAGAGAGAGGGGTAGGGTTAGCTGAGGTGTGGGCCAGGGAGAGAGAGGGGGTCAGGTGGCCCCATGGTAGAGAGAGAGAGATAGAGAGAGATAGGAGAGGTTAATGTTAGGGTTTAGTAGAATTATGTTAGGAGAAAAATAGAGAGAGGAGCTAGGTTTAGATTTTATTAGGTATTTAGATTTTAAAATTTGTTTATGAGGCCAAACCAAGAGGAACATGGAGTTTAATCTAGATTGAGCAAAGGTGGAAGAGAAACAAGAAAGAAAGAGAGGGTAAGGAGATAGATGGAATGAGTCTCTTATGTTCATGCATGGTTAAAAATAAAATACAGAAAAAGATGTGGATGAGAATATGGGGCTGGTGAAATGGTAGGAGATGTTCCTCAAATATAGGATCCATTAATTCAAAGGAAAAACCAATGGAGTAAGAGGTGGTGAAGAAGTTTGCATGGCCCCTGCAAAATAATAATGCCATGATTTATTTTGTGAAAACAATAATAATATTATGGCATTATTCTTATGCATTTCCACGAAGTGGGATAAAAACCAAGCAAAAGATTTGGAATAGGTCCACCCCACCACATGAGCTAGAATAAAATCAAAAAGAAAAGATTTGCAAGCTCTTGGGTAAAAGGATGGTGGAATTAAAATGGGATGGTGGAATTATAAGGTGGTGAAAGAAAGGTGGTGGAGTTGAAATAAAAGATATGCCCCCAACTCAACTTGGTCATTTAAACAATATATAAATAACCAAATACAATATCAAGAGGCAAATACAATTTATAATGCATATGAGAGAAGAACCAAAAGAAAAGGGTTTTATATGATGCTCAAATGCAAGGTGGCAGGATGACATGAGCATGATATAATTATGATGCAATAATTATATATAGGAAGTAGCCAATATCTTACTAGGACAAGTAGCATTACAATTGTTAGACAATTGGGATGCTACAACTCTCCCCTACTAAACAGGAATCTCGCCTCGAGATTCTAGGAAGAAGAAGAAGACTCAAAGAGGGTAGGATACTTGGCACGGAGCTCATCTTCACGTTCCCAGGTGGCTTCATCAACGGAATGGTGCGTCCACTGCACCTTGCAGAACTTGATGGACTTGTTGCGAGTCCTTCTTTCTGCGACTTCAAGAATTTTTTTGGGGTGTTCTTGATAGGAAAGATCTTCTTGGAGATTGATGAGTTCATGGTCCACGGTCCTGCCGGGATCCTTGAAGCACTACTTGGGTTGAGAGATGTGGAAAAGATCATGGACTTTGAGTTGTTCAGGGAGCTCAAGAGCATAAGCAACTTCTCCTCTTCTTCCACGAATTTTGAAAGGACCGATGTATCTAGGAGCCAGCTTTCCTTTGATACCAAAGCGGTGCGTGCCTCTCATGGGAGTGACACGAAGGTAAACAGGATCACCAGGGACATACTCCATGTCCGTGTGCTTTCTGTCATAATTGCTCTTCTGGCGACTTTGAGCAATCTTTAGATTTTCCAGAATGATGTGAACTTTCTCCTCCGCTTGAGTTACAATGTCGGGGCCAAACAATATTCTTTTACCTGCACTCGACCAACCAATCGGAGTTCTGCACTTGCGACCATAGAGAGCCTCAAATGGTGCCATCTTTAGACTTTTCTGGAAACTGTTGTTGTAAGAGAATTCAGCATAAGGAAGACATTCTTTCCACTTCATGCCGAAAGATATAACGCAAGCATGGAGCATATCTTCCAGAATCTGATTGATCCTTTCAACTTGTCCTTGCGACTGAGGGTGGTAAGCTGTGCTGAAATTTAATTTTGTTCCCAAAGCATTATGGAAACTTCCCCAGAACTTGGAAGTGAAGATGCTTCCACGGTCTGAACTGATCTCAAGAGGAACTCCATACAGAGAGACAATTCTGTTGATATAGAGCTCAGCCAACTGAATTGCAGAAATTGTTTCCTTGACTGGAAAGAAGTGAGCTACTTTGGAAAGCCTGTCAATGACAACAAAGATTGCATTGTTGCCCTTCTGCGACC
This sequence comes from Avena eriantha, assembly GCA_910589775.1. Lineage (NCBI taxonomy): Eukaryota > Viridiplantae > Streptophyta > Magnoliopsida > Poales > Poaceae > Avena > Avena eriantha. The sequence goes on along the minus strand of CAJUXJ010000556.1, from coordinate 101,463 downwards.
TTGGAAAACCAGTGATGAAGTCCATCTCTACTTTCTCCCATTTCCATTCCGGAGGCTTCAATGGCTGTAGAAGACCGGAAGGTTTCTGATGGACAGTTTTAACTCTGCGACAAACATCACACTCCGAGACATACTTGGCACAATATCGTTTCAAACCAGGCCACCAATATTGTGTTTTCACCATGTACATCTTAGTGCTGCCAGGGTGGATAGAAAGAACAGAATCATGCGCCTCCTTGAGAACTTGCTCTCTTAAACCCGGGTAGTTCGGAACAAACATCCGGTGTTCAAAGAAAAGAGTGCCTTGGTCGCCTACGTGGAAAGACTCGTACTTCGGAAGTTGAATGTTGGAGATGATCTTTTTAGTGTAAGGATCCCCAAGCTGAATGGAACGGACCTTTTCTTCCAAGAGAGGTGTTGCTAGAAGGTTCAGAAGATACCCTTGATTCACAATTTCAAGGTTTAGCTTGTGGAACTCCTCGCACAAGAGAGGCTGTTGTTCTTCCACCATGAGGTTGTTGACATAAGCTTTTCGGCTGAGAGCATCTGCCATGACATTGGCTTTTCCCGGGGTGTAGTTGATGGTCAAGTCGAAATCATTGATTGTTTCAATCCACCTCCTCTGACGAAGGTTGAGATCCGGATGTGTGAAGATATACTTCAGACTCTTGTGATTAGAAAAGATGTCACAACGGTTGCCAAGCAAGTAATGCCTCCATACTTTCAAAGCAAAGACAACTGCTGCGAGTTCGAGGTCATGTGCGGGATAGTTGATCTCGTGCATCTTCAACTGTCGAGAGGCATAAGCCACAATTTGCTTTTCTTGCATAAGGACCGCACCCAATCCTTGCAATGAAGCATCACAGAAAATCTGGAAAGGCTTTGATGTATCTGGAGGAACTAAGACTGGTGTGGAAGTGAGCTTCTCTTTGAGTGTTTCAAATCTTGCTTGACATGCAGGAGTCCAATGGTATTTCTTGCCTTTCTTGAGGAGATCGGTAAGAGGTTTCGCAATCTTTGAGAAATTTTGAACGAAGCGACGACAGTAACTAGCCAAACCAAGGAAACTCCGGACTTCTTTGACATTTATGGGTGGAAGCCAGTCCATAATTGTCTTAATAGTTTCTGGGTTTACGGCAATGCCCTTGGCAGAGATGACGTGACCAAGGTAGGTGACTTGAGGCAGCCAAAACTCACACTTGGAGAACTTTGCATACGGGCGGTTCTCACGAAGCTTGTTTAGGACACACCGAAGGTGTTCTTCATGTTCTTCCTTTGACTTAGAATAGACTAGAATGTCATCCAGATAGACCACAACAAACTTATCAAGATACTCCATGAAAACCGAGTTCATAAGCCTCGAGAAGGTTGCAGGTGCATTGGTGAGACCGAAAGACATGACCGTGTACTCTTACAGGCCATAGCGGGTGGTGAAAGCTGTTTTAGGAACATCTTCCTTGCGAATCTTGATTTGATGATAACCACTTCTCAAATCAAGCTTAGAGAATACCACAGCTCCAGCTAGCTGATCGAAGAGATCATTAATCCGCAGAAGGGGATATTTATTCTTGATTGTTTTAGCATTGAGTGCCCGATAGTCAACACAAAGTCTATCAGTCTTGTCTTGCTTCTTCACAAAGATGGTTGGACTACCCCAAGAAGAAGTATTGTGCTGAATGAATCCCAACTTCTCTTGTTCATCCAACTGACGTTTGAGTTCAGCCAACTCAGCAGGACCTATTTTATAAGGCCGCTTGGAAATAGGAGCGGTACCAGGTTCAAGTTCAATGACAAACTCAACCTCACGATCCGGAGGCATACCTGGAAACTCTTCAGGAAAGACATCTGGGAACTCACAGACTACAGGAACACTCTGAATACCTTCCATAGCATCATCAATCAGAGCCGCCAAAGAATAAAGCTGAATTGCAGGAGTCAGACTTGGAGAATAGACTATATGGCCTTCAGGAATTTTCAGAGAAACCGAACGTTCAGCACAATCAATCACAGCTGCATTTGCTGTTAACCAATCCATGCCCAAGGTAACATCAATATCAGAATTGCACAGAATAATTAAGGAAGCCGGAAATGAATAGCCACCAATCTCAATTTGATTGTCACGGCTGATCTTAGAAGCCCTCATGTTTGAACCAGGAGATTGCACCATAAGGCGAGTTGGTAAAGCATCAGAAGGTAACCCATTACTCTCCGCAAACTTGTATGACACGAAAGAATGTGAAGCACCAGAATCAAATAAAACTCGTGCAGGAACTGAGTTAACAGAAAGCATACCCATGACAACTCCAGGTGCATGCTCAGCTTGAGCGACGTTGACACAGTTGGCACGAGCAACCGTAGACCCCGGCTTAGTGTTGATGTTGAGAGCCCGAGGTGGAGGTGCACGAATCATAGGAGCACTTGCCGCAGGTCTTGGAGGTGGTGGTGGAAGAGCTTTGTTGTTCACTGGACAATTCCAGTGCTGATGCCCAGTGTTTCCACAAGTATAGCAAGCACCAGGTGGGCGTGGAGCAACGTAGCCAGGGACTCCGCCAGGCGCTCCAGGGTAGTTGCGGTTGTAGCCCCTGGGAGCCGCATTGAAGGAGTTTGGTGGCCTTGGTGCGTTGTTTGACGGTCTTGGTGGAGCGGGGAGTGACGGTGGGGTGTTAGGAACCCAGACACGACGCTTAGAAGGAGCCGTCATAGAAGAAGAGCTTGCTGTATCACGTCTGTGTTTCTTTGATTCCTCAAACACTTGCCTACTTGCTTCTTCCTGCAGAGCTGTGTGTTGAAGTTCCAGAAAAGATGCCGGCCTTGCATGAGTGATTGCATATTTGATGGAAGCATTGATGCCTTGCCGAAACCTCTTTTGCTTCTTCTTGTCATCAGAGATCTCATCGCCACCATAACGAGACAGGTTCATGAAGTTTCTGATGTAGGTGTTGACATTGTCAGTGCCCTGCTTGAGGTTGAGAAACACTTCCTTCATCCTTTCCATGACAATTTCTGACAGATATTGCTCTTTGAAAGCAGGAGTGAACCGCTCCCAAGTAGGCTGAAAACCAGAAAGATCTGCCTTGAGGTAATTTTCCCACCAGAGAGCTGCATCTCCCTTCAGAAGGTGAGTGGCACATTTGACCCATTCTTACTCGGGAACATCCGCAGTCATCAGCAACCTTGACACTTCACGAAGCCAATCATCCGCATCAAGTGGCTGATCAGACACCTCAAATTGGCGTGGGTTGAACTTGAGAAAACTCTTGATGTCTCCTCTCTTGGGAGGTGGAGGTAGCGGAGCAAACTCATTCCTCCTCACACTTTCCTCGAAGCGCTGCTGGTTCTGCTGCATAGTGCCCAAAGCATTTGCAATACTTGCCAAAGCAGCCCCGAGATCAGGTGGTATGTCCTCCTCAGAACGGCGTGGTGGTGCAATCCTGGGATTGATATAAAACACAAGTCAGTACTATAATGGAGAATGATTATAATCCAAAATAGTACCAAAATGGAATTAATCAAGATTAAAGAATGCAATTCACTGAGATGATATTAAAATATCAACAAAGTTCAAGGCGACTAGAGGATACTAAGCATAACGCACACGACTGAACAAGGAGTGTGGTATACAAACTAACAAAGAAAAAATTTCCGCAAATTTCGGCATTAAAATACCGCTATATGGGCAAAACCACTTCACGAATCAAGATTAGTAACTCCACTAGTTCAACATACAAGAGCAAATGATAAAAGTAGTGGTATGGTCGCGACTCCATCCCACACTCAAATCATTACTCCACACATGAATCAGTAAAACACATATCCCAACACCTTTCTTCTTAAGATGAACCTAAAGATTGGTAACTACGAAAGAGAACACCCCAACAAGATAACATCGGTTAACAAATAATAAGATAGATCGCGTCGGTGTACAACGAATCAGAATAGATCCCGTCGGTTTACAAAGACCTGTCGGTATGGAATGTACCAACAGTTGATAACCAAAAGGCAGATAGTGATAACATTTGGATGCAACAGGTAGACAAGGAATTCACACACACACACACACACATACACACACAACCTATGGTACTACGGAACCCAGAACACGTGAATCCTAGTTTGAATTTTAGAAGAGGATTGAAAACGTTACACTTCCTTACCAGAAAAAGGGTGGGTGGGTGGGTAAGAAGAAAAATGGAAGCAGTCCTACTCTCACGTTTTGTTTTTCCCTAGTATACATAACTACCAAAATATTTGCTGGATTGACAACGACCATTTGGCTGAGACCCTGAAGGGCGGGATGGCTCTGATACCAATTGTAACTACCTCGGTGAATTACGCTCTTAGTTACATGCCTGGATGAACGAAAGTGGTTAAAATAGTACGGTGGGGCCCAGGGCGACTCACGGTAGACCTTTCGACCGTCCTAACCACTTTCAGACAACGGGACAAGAACGAGCGGCGTAATCAGCAGGCGAAGGGATCAACTACATACACAAATGAGTATGTATGCAAGCCACATACAACAGTCCTCAGAGCCATTCCATCTAAAATAAATAGAAATATTGCAACACCATACGGCAAGATTCAAATGTCCTAGATAGATATAATAATTTAGGATAGCTCCTCATACATCACACTTCAGAGTATCAGGCAGAAGCGGAAAACAAGATCCGAGTATGGATAAGAAGCAAATCGGCATAAGATGCCCCATAAATAAACACATCCCGCCCACAGATCTCACGGATCCCCGTTCTCGGAATCTCTACACCAAACGATCGTTGCCAACATCATCTGTCTCTTCCATCCAGTATCCGTCTTGCGGGTACACCTGTTCATCTGAATCAAACAATTTATTGTGTGAGACCCTAGGGGTACTCAAGAAGTCTTTATGCCGCTAAAGGGGACACAACCTGGGGTGACGCAATTGCAGCAAAAGATAATACCTAACAATTGTACAGATACTTGCTAACCATCCGCCTAACCAATGATAGACGGATGTCCGTGAATTAAGAACAACAGTTATAACAGTATAATTAACAGATCCATCCTCCTCCTCGCTTACCAACGAGGAAGCGGACGAACAACCCCCATCATCCGTTGGCAGTTTGATTAACCATTCCATGAGTATTGCACTATTTACTAGTCAAGTACTCAGCCAATTTAAAAGCTGTACTTTAGTTATACTTGTCTATGATCGAGAAACTGTGCTCCAAGTCATCCATAACCGCGGACACGGCTTTCAGAAAGATTTACCCTGCAGGGGTGCACGAATAGCAACACACACTCGATCAACCTCGGAAAAACCAAATCAAAACCCAACGAGGCATTCACGACAAAGCAATCACAGGATTCAGAAAGATTTCAGGGAGCCACCCCAATAAGCTACCCGCAACGAAGTTGGCTGGCTCCGAGACGGATCCAGGGTTTGCGACGATGGCTATAAACGACGGGGAACCCGAAAATGTGACTGGGCTTGTCGATACCGCGAAAACATGGCACGATCCAAAACAGTACAGGTGCTCCTCGCACAATCTTAAATAAAGCAGTAACATGGCATAAGTATAGGATAGTAATAAAGCCCCAAACTAATTGTGGCCCCGAGAAATAAGAATGAATCAAGCTCAGGGGGGTCCATAAGGCCTCTCGGATGTGGATAGTGCGAATAAACAAGGAACATGAATCAAGTACTCGGGGTCCTACGGGACACAAGTGAGCATGAAAAACCAAATAGCAGATATTGCTCACCGGTGCCTCTTTCATTAGTTATCCCATTACTACTCCGGTTAAGTTGTTTAGGTACCTCGTTATTCATCAGACACTCACATACCCTACACATGCTTTGCTACGACTCGCATGGCTCAAACAACTCCTGTAGTAACGGCTCATGGGATGGAGGAACAAGCTTCGGTGGGGTTTAAAAATAAAGGCTATGCAGTACTTGGGATTCAATTTAATGCAACACAACTCAATGATGCAAGAATAAGATAGAGGCAATAGGTACTGTATGTATGCAAGCATGTGGTAGTTCTTGCCTGGCAGCTCAGTTGAAGCGAGAGATGGATCTGGGTAGTACTCCTATGATTCCTGGTAATTCTCCTGCTAGGCGTCTATTCGAAGAAGAACCAAACAAACAAGGGCCAACATAAATAAAGTGCACAAGCATAGAAAATAAAATGCGACAAGCAAACAAGCATGCCATGATGAATGATGCACAATTTACATGGCATTAAAGTAGCATGGCAAAGTTGAGGTGTGGATACAAGAAATAAAGCATTTTGGCATTTATTTAACCAAGTTTTATTGTCATAAACAGTTCAGATTTTTAATAACAACATGATGCATGCTTCAATTCAGAACAAGGACTGCATAGATAGAACGGGCTCGTCGCGCTGATCGATTTAGACATATTATTTGCCCAATTTGGAGTTATAGAATTAAAGTTATTAATTAATTAAGGAAAAGGGCATCTTATTGTAATTTTCATCATCTCGAAAATTTAAAGTGTTCAAACATTATTTTGAATGGCATATTTGAATTCCTCACATTTTTCTGATTCCAAAACATATATTACTTGTATTATTTGGATTTATATTTGAAAAGTTATTTAAATCTGAATTGAATTTGAATTTAAAAACAGTTTTTGAAAAGGTTTAATTAAAACAGGCACAGGAAATACTTATCTTACTCAGCCCGTCCCAGCCATAGTCACTGACGGGTGGGACCAAACGGGATGGGGCCACGCGCGCTGAAAACCTTTTTCTACCGCGGCTCTGGCTAGCCACAGAGGGTGACAGATGGGGCCGTCGGTTACGGGCCCACGCGGCAGTGGGGTTAGTCCCAGAGGCTGACAGGTGGGGGTGCAAGCTGGACCGCGGGTTATGGCCGGAGAAAACTGGGGCGTTTTCGGCAAGATTGCCAGAGAGGCTGACTAGTGGGCCACGAGGTACCGCGGGTTGAGAGCAAAAATAAAAAGAGGGGGCTTTTGTAAAACTACCACAGGCCCTGGTAGTGTTATTCTTCTCCTCCGTCTGACGGGAAAACGGCGCGCGGCGTGGGGCGGGGAGTCGAACCCAGGTCACCGGCGGCCGCGCTGAGGGGGCTAGCCAGTGCGGTTGGCTAAGGGAGCTGCTAGGAGGGGGTTTGGGGCCTAGCTAAGGCTCTATGCGGCGCGGAAAGCTTGCAGACAACGGCGAGCGGCGACGCACTGAGACCGTTCGACGGAAAGAGCGGCGGCGCTAGAGCTATACGGCGGAGAGGAGGTTGTCTAGGAGGTGGAGGAGCTTACCGCGGGGAGGCTATCGGTGTCAGAACGGGAAGGGGTGCAGCGGATCGTGGACGATGCTGGCGGTCCGGCGATCTAGGGTTTCGAGGAGCGGCGAGGTTCTGGCGGTCCTAGGGGCCTTCTCCTTCGCGACGGCGTGTACGGGGTGATGAAGTGGGTCGTCCTTGATCTCCTCGGCCTCTTCCACGACGAGATTGCCGGCTAGAACGGAGGGGCGACGCGGTAGACGGCGGGGACTGGCGGCAGGAGTTGGGCGACGGAGAGGAAGAAGGGGAAAGCGCGGCAGAGCTTGGGGTGGATCTGGAGATGCTGGAGAGTCGTGGGGAGGAGGGAAAAGTGAGGTAGAGGGAGACGATGCCGTGTGGGAGTCGGGGTTGGGGAAAGTGGCTTTGGCCTTTACCCTTTTCTTCTCGAGCACGTGGGCGAGCTGGGGCTTGTCCTGGGGCTGGGCAGCGGCAGAGGGGAGGCTGCAGGTGGGGACGGTGTGTAGTAGCTGCAGGGTGGGGCTAGCACGCGGTAGAGAGAAAAGAGAAAGGAGAGGGGGTAGCTCGGGCTAGGTAGATGGTAGCCTCGGGTTAGGGTTTTGTTTAGGTTAGAGAGAGGGGTAGGGTTAGCTGAGGTGTGGGCCAGGGAGAGAGAGGGGGTCAGGTGGCCCCATGGTAGAGAGAGAGATAGAGAGAGATAGGAGAGGTTAATGTTAGGGTTTAGTAGAATTAGGTTAGGAGAATAATAGAGAGAGGAGCTAGGTTTAGATTTTATTAGGTATTTAGATTTTAAAATTTGTTTATGAGGCCAAACCAAGAGGAACATGGAGCTTGATCTAGATTGAGCAAAGGTGGAAGAGAAACAAGAAAGAAAGAGAGGGTAAGGAGATAGGTGGAATAAGTCTCTTATGTTCATGCATGGTTAAAAATAAAATACAGAAAAAGATGTGGATGAGAATATGGGGCTGGTGAAATGGTAGGAGATGGTCCTCAAATATAGGATCCATTAATTCAAAGGAAAAACCAATGGAGTAAGAGGTGGTGAAGAAGTTTGCATGGCCCATGCAAAATAATAATGCCATGATTTATTTTGTGAAAACAATAATAATATTATGGCATTATTCTTATGCATTTCCACGAAGTGGGATAAAAACCAAGCAAAAGATTTGGATTAGGTCCACCCCACCACATGAGCTAGAATAAAATCAAAAAGAAAATATTTGCAAGCTCATGGGTAAAAGGATGGTGGAATTAAAATGGGATGGTGGAATTATAAGGTGGTGAAAGAAAGGTGGTGGAGTTGAAATAAAAGATATGCCCCCAACTCAACTTGGGCATTTAAACAGTATATCAATAACCAAATACAATATCAAGAGGCAAATACAATTTATAATGCATATGAGAGAAGAACCAAAAGAAAAGGGTTTTATATGATGCTCAAATGCAAGGTGGCAGGATGACATGACCATGATATAATTATGATGCAATAATTATATATAGGAAGTAGCCAATATCTTACTAGGACAAGTAGCATTACAATTGTTAGACAATTGGGATGCTAGAATGAGTTACTGATGTATATATAAACGTGTACAATTTCCACTGGATTCTCATGGACATTCAACTTGATAAGGGAAGAGTTGAAGTCCTGGACCCATTAAAGAGACCCCTAGAATAGTTTAGTGAGATGCAGGACATGCTCCAGAGGTAATTTTTGCGCTATAGCGGTCTCTTTCGTTGATTTCCTGAGATATCACGTAATAAATAACTCATTCATTTTCTTTACCGGGTAGGGTTTGGAATGAGTTCAAGAGTGCACTTACGGGTGACTTTACTGAGAAGCTGACGTTTAAGCCGGTCTCGGTAAGTAGTAGGCGCATCTCTTTACTTGTAGTTTCAATACCATTATGATGCATGATTATTATTTTGATTGAATTCTATTCTCGTAAAGTGCGCGAGGCAGCCACAGGGGGCGAATCTATGTGGATTCTACGTTTGCGAGTTCATTCGCACGTTTACCAGTGAGCTGAATGATTATAGAGTCGATGTAAGCAATACATTCATAACATTATTTTTATTACCGTCACTTTTTGTTATCATGATTGATATTCATATGGATCTCCTTTTCTTATATAGTTCGAGAAAATGCGGCATCAGCTCCTACCATAGCAACGCGTAGTAGCAATTGCTGAAGAACTGGCAGGATTCTTGATGAACGAGATGATAGATGACGCCGGAGAATTTAGTGTGAATAGGCGTCGATGATCCCCGACCGTGTAATTGAATAGACGGGCTCTAGTCCCGATAATTGTGATCTCCATGTGTAACTATCATGTATATATTTGTATGCTCGATCTTAAGAGAAGTTATCTTATGTATGCACGAACATGTACGGTATGTGGTAGCGTAGAAAACTATTTTGAAATGAAAAAAAAGAATACAAATTAAATTCCCTGCCACGGCCGAGAAAGTGCCTAAAATGCTGTCGTGGCAGAGAACCATTTGTCCCGGTTCGTAATACGAACCGGGACTAATGGGGGGCACCCAGCGATCGCAGAGACAGCCACGTGGATGCCCATTAGTCCCGGCTGGTAAGAGGGTCGGGACTAATGGGTGGGCCTTTAGTCCTGCCCCTCCAGTCCCGGTTACCAGGGCCGGGACTAAAGCCCTTACGGGCCGGGACTAGAGGCCCGTTTTCCACTAGTGCGATGACTCTGGTGGATCCATGTGTGGTTTGTGAAAATAACAGACATTCACTGACTCTAGTTGTGGTTCCTGAAAAGAACACACATTCAATGACAATGGTGGATCCATATATGGTTTGTGAAAAGAACACGCATGCAATGACACTGGTGGATCCATATGTGGTCTATGAAAAGAACACACATGCTCATGTGGTTTATGAAAAGAACAGACATTCACTAACTCTAGTTGTGGTTATTGAAAAGAACACACATCCAACAACTCTAGCTATGGTCTATGAAAAGAACACACATGCAATGGCACTGGTGGATCCATATGTTGTTTCTGAAAAGAACAGGAATGCAATGAATCTGGTGGATCCATATGTGGTTTGTGAAAAGAACATTCACTGACACTAATTGTGGTTCATGAAAAGAACACACATGCAATGACACTGGTGGATCCATATGTGGATTGTGAAAAGAACAGACATGCAATGACTCTGGTGGATCCATATGTGGTTTGTGAAAAGAACACACATGAAATGACTCTAGTGGATCCTTATGTGGTTTGTGAAAAGAATAGACATTCACTGACTTTAACTGTGTTTAATGAAAGGAACACACATGCAATGACACTGGTGGATCCATGTGTGTTTTGTGAAAAGAACACACATTCAATGACACTGGTGGGTCCCTATGTGGTTTGTGAAAAGAAAAGATATCCACTGACTCTAGCTGTGGTTAATGAAAAGAACACATGAAATGACTCTAGTGGATCCATATGTGGTTTGTGAAAAGAATAGACATGCAATGACTCTAGTTGTGGTTCATGAAAATAACACACATGCAATGACACTGGTGGATCCATATGTGTTTTAGGAAAAGAACACATATTCAATGACACTAGTGGATCCATTTGTGGTTTGTGAAAAGAACACACGTGCTCATGTGGTTTATAAAAGAACACACATCCAATGACACTGGTGGATCCTTATGTGGTTTGTGAAAAGAACACACATGCAATGACACTGTTGGATCCATATGTGGTTTGTGAAAAGAACACACATCCAATTACTCTAGTGGATCCTTATGTCGTTTGTGAAAAAAACAGACATGGAATGACTCTAACTGTGGTTTATCAAAAGAACATGCATGCAATGACTCTGGTGGATCCATGTGTGGTTTGTGAAAGAAGAGACATTCATTGAATCTAGTTGTGGTTCATGAAAAGAACACACATGCAATGACACTAGTGGACCCATATGTGGTTTGTGAAAATAACACACATGCAATGACACTGGTGGATCCATATGTGGTTTATGAAAAGAACACACATGCTCTTGTGGATTATGAAAAGGACATACATTCACTGACTATAGTTGTGGTTCATGAAAAGGTCACACATCCAATTACTCTAGCTGTGATTTGTGAAAAGAACAGACATGCAATGACTCTAGATGTGGTTAATGAAAAGAACACACATGCAATGACTCTGGTGGATCCATATGTGGTTCATGAAAAGAACACACATGCAATGACTCTTGTGGATCCATATGTGGTTTGTGAAATGAACACACATGCAATGACTCTGGTGGATCCATATGTGGTCTATGAAAAGAACGTACATGTAATGACACTGGTGGATCCATATGTGCTTTGTGAAAAGAACACACATGCAATGATTCTAGTGGATCCCTATGTGGTTTCTGAAGAGAACAGACATTCACTGACTCTACTTGTGGTTTATGAAAAGAACACACATGCAATGACACTGGTGGATCCATATGTGGATTGTGAAAAGAACAGACATGCAATGACTTTGGTGGATCCATATGTGGTTCATGAAAAGAACAGACCTGCAATGACTCTGGTGGATCCATATGTGGTTTGTGAAAAGAACACACATAAAATAACTCTAGTGGATCCTTATGTGGTTTATGAGAAGAACAGACATTCACTAACTCTAATGGTGGTTAATGAAAAGAACACACATGCAATGACACTAAAGGAAAAATACATTGTCGGACGCTAAAGGAAAAACCCGAGGAAACACAGGAAAACCTTCTAAGGTTTCTAACGGAGTAAAATTTCTGTGACCACATACTGTTTCCTTACAATTTCACGTGAGTGTCTTACTCTATTGTACACCTTCTCTTTTGCTTACTCGATGTTAAGTGTAATTGATGAGTTACTGATGTATATATAAACGTGTACAGTTTCCACTGGATTCTCATGGACATTCAACTTGATAAGGGAAGAGTTGAAGTCATGGACCCATTAAAGAGACCCATGGAACAGTTTAGTGACACCAGTTCACGAGTGCGGTTATGGGTGACTTTACTTAGAAGCTAACGTTTAAGACGGTCTCAGTAAGTAGTAGGCGCATCTCTTTACTTCTAGTTTCAATACAATTATGATGCATGATTATTATTTTGATTGAATTCTATTCTCGTAAAGTGCGCGAGGCAGCCATAGGGGGCGAATCTATGTGGATTCTACATTTGCGAGTTCATTCGCACGTTTACTAGTTAGCTTAATGATTATAGAGTCGATGTAAGCAATACATTCATAACATTATTTTTATTACCGTCACTTTTTGTTATCATGATTGATATTCATATGGATCTCCTTTTCTTATATAGTTCGAGAAATTGCGGGATCAGCTCCTACCACAGCAACGCGTAGTAGCAATTGCTGAAGAACTGGCAGGATTCTTGATGAACGAGATGATAGATGACGCTGGAGAATTTAGTGTGAATAGGCGCCGATGATCCCTGACTGTGTAATTGAATAGACGGGCTCTAGTCCCGATAATTGTGATCTCCATGTGTAACTATCATGTATATATTATATGCTCGATCTTAAGAGAAGTTATCTTATGTATGCACGAACATGTACGGTATGTGGTAGCGTAGAAAACTATTTTGAAATAAAAAAAAGAATACAAATTAAATTCTCTGCCACGGCAGAGAAAGTGCCTAAAATGCTGCCGCGGCAGAGAACCATTTGTCCCGGTTCGTAATACGAACCGGGACTAATGGGGGGCACCCAGCGACCGCAGAGACAGCCACGTGGATGCCCATTAGTCCCGGCTGGTAAGAGGGTCGGGACTAATGGGTGGGCCTTTAGTCCCGCCCCTCCAGTCCCGGTTACCAGGGCCGGGACTAAAGCCCCTTATGGGCCGGGATTGGAGTCCCGTTTTCCACTAGTGCGATGACTCTGGTGGATCCATGTGTGGTTTGTGAAAATAGCAGACATTCACTGACTCTAATTGTGGTTCCTGAAAAGAACACACATTCAATGACACTGGTGGATCCATATATGGTTTGTGAAAAGAACACGCGTGCAATGACACTGGTGGATCCATATGTGGTCTATGAAAAGAACACACATGCTCATGTGGTTTATGAAAAGAATAGACATTCACTGACTCTAGTTGTGGTTAATGAATAGAACACACATCGAACGACTCTAGCTATGGTCTATGAAAAGAACACACATGCAATGGCACTGGTGGATCCATATGTTGTTTGTGAAAAGAACAGGCATGCAATCAATCTGGTGGATCCATATGTGGTTTGTGAAAAGAACATTCACTGACACTAATTGTGGTTCATGAAAAGAACACACATGCAATGACACTGGTGGATCCATATGTAGATTGTGAAAAGAACAGACATGCAATGACTCTGGTGGATCCATATGTGGTTTGTGAAAAGAACACACATGAAATGACTCTAGTGGATCCTTATGTGGTTTGTGAAAAGAATAGACATTCACTGACTTTAACTGTGTTTAATGAAAGGAACACACATGCAATGACACTAGTGGATCCATGTGTGTTTTGTGAAAAGAACACACATTCAATGACACTGGTGGGTTCCTATGTGGTTTGTGAAAAAAAAAGACATCCACTGACTCTAGTTGTGGTTAATGAAAAGAACACATGAAATGACTCTAGTGGATCCATATGTGGTTTGTGAAAAGAATAGACATGCAATGACTCTAGCTGTGGTTCATGAAAATAACACACATGCAATGACACTGGTGGATCCATATGTGTTTCAGGAAAAGAACACACATTCAATGACACTAGTGGATCCATATGTGGTTTGTGAAAAGAACACACATGCTCACGTGGTTTATTAAAAGAACACACATCCAATGACACTGGTGGATCCTTATGTGGTTTGTGAAAAGAACACACATGCAAGGACATTGTTGGATCCATATGTGGTTTCTGAAATGAACACACATCCAATTACTCTAGTGGATCCTTATGTGTTTTGTGAAAAGAACAGACATGCAATGACTCTAACTATGGTTTATCAAAAGAACAGGCATGCAATGAGTCTGGTGGATCCATGTGTGGTTTGTGAAAGAAGAGACATTCATTGACTCTAGTTGTGGTTCATGAAAAGAACACACATGCAATGACACTAGTGGACCCATATGTGGTTTGTGAAAATAACACACATGCTATGACACTGGTGGATCCATATGTGGTTTATGAAAAGAACACACATGCTCATGTGGATTATGAAAAGAACATACATTCACTGACTATAGTTGTGGTTCATGAAAAGATCACACATCCAATGACTCTAGCTATGATTTGTGAAAAGAACAGACATGCAATGACTCTAGATGTGGTTAATGAAAAGAACACACATGCAATGACTTGGTGGATCCATATGTGGTTCATGAAAAGAACACACATGCAATGACTCTAGTGGATCCATATGTGGTTTGTGAAATGAACACACATGCAATGACTCTGGTGGATCCATATGTGGTCTATGAAAAGAACGTGCATGCAATGACACTGGTGGATCCATATGTGCTTTGTGAAAAGAACACGCATGCAATGATTCTAGTGGATCCCTATGTGGTTTCTGAAGAGAACAGACATTCACTGACCCTACTTGTGGTTCATGAAAAGAACCCACATGCAATGACACTGGTGGATCCATATGTGGATTGTGAAAAGAACAGACATGCAATGACTCTAGTGCATCCATATGTGGTTTGTGAAAAGAACACACATAAAATAACTCTAGTGGATCCTTATGTGGTTTATTAGAAGAACAGACATTCACTAACTCTAATGGTGGTTAATGAAAAGAACACACAAGCAATGACACTGGTGGATCCATGTGTGGTTTGTGAAAAGAACACACATTCAATGACACTGGTGGATCCCTATGTGGTTTGTGAAAAGAACAGACATCCACTGACTCTAGCTGTGGTTAATGAAAAGAACACATGAAATGACTCTAGTGGGTCCATATGTGGTTTGTGAAAAGAACAGACATGCAATGACTCTAGTTGTGGTTCATGAAAAGAACACACATGCAATGACATTGGTGGATCCATATGTGTTGTACGAAAAGAACACACATTCAATGACACTAGTGGATCCATATGTGGTTTTTGAAAAGAACACAGATGCTCATGTGGTTTATGAAAAGAACACACATCTAATGACACTAGTGGATCCTTATGTGGTTTGTGAAAAGAAAACACATGCAATGACACTGGTGGAGCCATATGTGGTTTGTGAAAAGAACACACTTTCAATGACTCCAGTGGATCCTTATGTGGTTTGTGAAAAGAACGGACATGCAATGACTCTAACTATGGTTTATGAAAAGAGCAGGCATGCAATGACTCTGGTTGATCCATGTGTCGTTTGTGAATGAACAGACATTCACTAACTCTAGTTGTGGTTCATGAAAAGAACGCACATGCAATGACACTGGTGGATCCATATGTGGTTTGTGAAAAGAACACACATGCAATGACACTGGTGGATCCATATGTGGTCTATGAAAAGAACACACATGCTCATGTGGATTATAAAAAGAACAGACATTCACTGACTCTAGTTGTAGTTCATGAAAAGAACACACATCTAATGATTCTAGCTATGGTTTGTGAAAAGAACAGATATGCAATAACTCTAGTTGTGGTTAATGAAAATATCACACATGCAATGACTCCTGTGTATCCATATGTGGTTCATGAAAATGAACACATGCAATGACTAGTGGATCCATATATGGTTTGTCAAAAGAATAAACATGCAATGACTCTGGTTGAGCCATATGTGGTCTATGAAAAGAACACACATGCAATGACACTGGTGGATCCATATGTGGTTTGTGAAAAGAACACACATGCAATGACTCTGGTGGATCCCTATGTGGTTTGTGAAAAGAACAGACTTTCACTAACTCTAGTTGTGGTTCATGAAAAGAACACACATGCAATGACACTAGTGGATCCATGTGTGGTTTGTGAAAAGAACAAACATGCAATGACACTTGTGGATCCATATGTGGTTTGTGAGAGGAAAAGTCATGCAATGACACTGGTGGATCCACGTGTGGTTTGTGAAAAGAACACACATGAAATGACTCTAGTGGGTCCTTATGTGGTTTGTGAAAATAATAGACATGCATTGACTCTAGCTGTGGTTAATTAAAAGAACACACATGCAATGTGATATGGGTATACCCTACAGGTACTCGAGCTTGGTATATACTGCATGAATACGTAGAGGCCCACAGTGTCACCAAGGCCCAAATGAAGAACTCGAGTAACCTACGGACTCTCGATTGCTTGAAGAACAAGAAGAAGCTAAAGATAGAAAGTTAAAAGGGGAAAACCCTAACATGTAACCGACTCGACCCGCTACCCGAGACGCAGCCTATCTATATAAAGGCTAGGAGGGGCGGTGAGGAGGACATACGCAACCCTAGTTTCCACAACCCTCGCTCGATTGCATCTGTGCAGCATTGTAATCCTCGATTCCTTTCATAATTCCACGAGCAGACAAGTAGGAGTAGGGACCTCTACAAGGCCTGAACCTAGGTAAATCTTCGAGTCCCCTGTGTGCTTGTTTGCTAGCCGATAGATGTCTCCAGTGCTCCCTCCTTGTCCAAAACCCAAGTCCATAACAATGGGCATTGATGAGTTAAACCCTCGTCAATTGGCGCCGTCTGTGGGAATTGGGAGTGCTGATGTTGCGGCTTCTTCGGCCCCATCAACCGCGATCTACAACTCCACAACAGCGGAGATTCGTCAGCTCTTCGGTGCGTTCGACTTCACCGTCCACACGCTAGCCACTGGCCCGGCCTTCGAGTCCGTGGGCGATGGAATCAGCTTGGCAATCGGGAGCTTCCGCTTCCAAGTTGGTCAGATGGGCATGCTTCGCATGCCCGACCAGCCGACGGTGCCATCGATTGCCCCAGCATCGTGGTTCTCTCCATCGATCAGCACACTTAGTGAGCTCAACACCCCGACAACAGTCGAGAACACGGTCAGCGACAACAGTCGCGAATCTGATCTGAGCGATTTGGCCACTGAAGATGGGGCCTATAGCTCCGGATCTGAGAGTTGCGGGAGCAGCAGCTTCCCCAATCAATTCATGTGCGCCGTCATCAACGCAGGTGACACCTCCGCCAACTGCGACAACAAGGGCAACCGTGGCAACGAAACCAACCCGCCCAACGGCGGCAACGGCGACAACGGTGGCAATGGTGGCAATCGCACCCCAGTCAACAATGGAGGAGCAATCAAACCTCCAACCATAACAAACGAGCAAACCAGTGAGCGCGTCACGATCAGGCTCAACGAACAAGAGTGGGCTCGTTGCCGCGAGGCCTTACGAGGCAACCCTTTACCCTTCGGATCTTCAATAGAACTGCTAATGGGCTACCACTGGCTACTGAAGGAAGAATTCAAGCGCCAAGTGCAAACAATCGCGCAACTCGAGGCGCGTAAAAAGGCGGCAGACGAGTCGAGCCTTCGACGTGCCGGGCTCTCCTCCCATGAAGGATCCTCCTCAAAGGGCAACGAGTACCTCGCAAACAAGAGGCGATCTCGGATGGCTCATCTCACCGAGCAAGAATGCATATAAGCTGCAAAGGTCCTCCACTTCAGCTCTATGACAGTCGACACACGGGAAACGTAGTCCCCAAGACGCCGTAGGCCGCGGTGACAGTAGCCACCATGTACCTCCTCAACAACCAGCCGCCAGCTGGAGATCCCTGAGCCGCCATGCACCGATCTATGATTGCAGGCTTGGGACTAGTCGAAGCTGCCCTCGACAAGGAACCAACACCAGAGCCAAAAAAGGAAAAGCGCTAGCAAAGCGCTACTCCTCGCCCTCATCCAGCGACGATAGTCACGACCTTTCTCGACGCCGCCAATCACGGCGACACGACCACGACTATGATGCGCGCGATGACCTCACGCAGCGCAAGATCGACAAATCAAGGGCGCGACGTGCTCGGTCGACTGACTCGGAAGAGGAATATGTGGAGCTCTGTGACGCCAGATGCTTCAGCAGGTCCATCAGGCAAAAGCGAATGCCCAAGGGGTTTAAACTCCCGTTGGAGAACCCGAAGTTTGACGACCTACAGGACCCGAAGATCTGGTTGGAGGACCACATCTACTCTGTTAGGCTACATGGCGGCAGGCGAAGCACGGCCATGCAATGTCTATAGCTACAGCTGCAAGGCGGCACTCGAGCATGGCTCAACAACCTCCCACATGGATCCATTCGTAGTTGGGATGAGCTGGTTTACAGCTTCGTGCGCAACTTCAAGGGCACATACAAGCGGCCTGCATCAATCGAAGAGCTAAGATGCTGCTAGCAAACATCAGGCAAATCGCTACGCTCCTACATCCAAAGGTGGTCCATCATCAAGAACTCCGCAGAGAACATCTCGGAGGATCGCGCGATTGACGCATTCAACAGCGGCGTCCGCCGCATAGAGCTCAGAGAGGAGCTGGGCCGCTCAAAGCCCAAGACAATCGACCACCTAATGGAAATCGTGAATCGGTGGGCCGATGGAGAAGATTCGATGAAAAATCGCGTCCACTCCGACGAGGAGGCAAAACTCGAGCGCAGACGTGACCGCCGGGGCAAACGCCGCATGCGCATCTACGATGACCGCGACGATGTCAATATGGTCGTAGTTGGCTACGCCGACAGATGCGACGATAACCGCAACAGCGGATACCACAGTAGTGGATATCGCGACTCCAGAAAAACCACGCAAGTGTGGCAACGCCGCAATCGTGATGAGGCGGCCGCGACATCCATTGAAGACAAACTGTCCGGGCCATGTACGGTGCACTTCTACATCGACAAACATGATGGAAAGAAGAACTCTAGCCACCTCCTCAAGGACTGCCGCGAGTTCCTCAAACTACATGAGGGATTGGTTCGGATGAATCGCAACACAGTCGAAAGAGGCTACGGAGCCGCTCCAGGCGCCGTGGCACATGGCGCTCCGCCACCACCACCTGGAATACCCCCAAACGCAGCTGCGCCGGACCAACACCAGGGAGGCGAACCATACCCACGAGCCATGGGTACCATGATGATCCAAAAAGGACACCCCTCAAACAGGGTGCAGAAGGCCATCACTCGCCAAGTCAACTTGGCCACAAAGTCGCCACCATCCACCACTGAGTACCTCAGCGGAAGCGAGTCTTGCATCACCTTCGACAAACGCGATCATCCGCCTCAAGTACCTCGTCTAGGCCATTGTCCCCTCATACTCGAGGCGCAAATCGGAGGTTTCGACATGAGCCGCGTCTTCATGGACGGCGGAAACGACATCAACCTTATATTCGCGAGTACCTTGCGAGGAATGAGGATCCCTCTGACTTGCCTAGAAGCCTCGGACACAACATTCCACGGCATCGTCCCAGGAAAAGGCGTATATCCCCTGGGCAAAATCAACCTCAACATCATCTTCGGCACGCCGAAAAACTTTTGGCGCGAGCGCATCGACTTTGAGGTCGTCAACTAGCCCTCACAGTACCACTGCATCCTCGGACATGTCGCGTTCGCTAGGTTCATGGCAGTACCACACTATGCCTAACTGCAAATGAAAATGCCAGGACACAATGGCGTCATCAGAGTCAACGGGAGCTTCGAGAGATCCAACAGTTGCGACAGGGAATTCAACAGAATTTCCCAGTCCTTCGGCATGCAGGAAGAACTCGCGAGACTAATGGAGTCAACAGACAACAGTCTACCTCCCCTAAGCTGGCCAAGTTCGCCCGATCTATCTTTTGACTCATCGATGCACACAAAGAAAGTGCAAGTCCACCCATCGGATCCCACCAAAATGGCCCTCATCGCCAACAACTTGAGTCCCGCATAGGAACTCGCGCTCGATGAATTCCTCCGTGAGCAGTGGGAAATCATCGCCTGGTGTCCAGCGGACATGCCAGGAGTTCCCAGGGAATTCGCCGAGCACGCACTCAACATCAACCCAGATGCAAGGCCAGTCAAGCAAACAATCCGGCGATTATCTGAGCCATAAGAAAAGGCAGTCGGAATGGAGATCAACAGACTCCTCGACGCCAAATTCATACGCGAGATCAAGGAAAGCACTTGGCTCGCCAACATAGTGCTAGTACCAAAAAAGGACACGGATATCCTGCGGATGTGCGTGGACTTCACCTCTCTGAATAAGCACTGTCCAAAGGATCACTTCCCGCTACCACAAATTGACAAGATCTTCGACTCCACCACAGGATGTGAGCGTATCTGCTTCCTCGACGCCTACTTAGGCTATAATCAGATTCGAATGAAGGAGGTAGATCAAGAAAAAACAGCGTTTACAATGCCCTTCGGTGTGTTCTGCTACAACAAAATGCCTTTCGGGCTAAAAACGTAGGAGCCACCTACCAGTGGTGTATGCAGGCTTGCCTCAAGGATCAACGTGGTCGCAACATTCAAGTCTATGTCGACGACATAGTAATCAAGACCAAGGAGGAAGCCTCCCTAATCGACGATTTACGCGAAACCTTCGCCAACCTCGACCGCTACCGGATCAAGCTCAATCCGGACAAATGCGCCTTTGGCGTACCATCTGGGAAACTACTCGGGTATCTCATCTCCACGAGAGGAATCGAGGCAAACCCGAAGAAAATAAAAGCCATATTGGCCATGGAAAAGCCGAAAAACATAAGGGGCGTCCAACAGCTGGTTGGGCGAATCGTGGCCCTCAGTCGATTCATCAGTCGGATGGGTGAAAAGGCACTGCCCTTCTACCAACTCCTCCACAAAGCTGAAAAGTTCGAGTGGACCAACGAAGCGCAGGAAGCATTCGAAGACCTCATGCACCTGCTATCCATTTCGCCGGTATTGGTAACCCCACGAGAAAGGGAACCGCTGTTGCTGTATATCTCCGCCACCAACCAAGTGGTCAGCACAATACTTGTGGTTGAACGAGCCGAGGAAAACAAGGTCCATGGGGTACAACGCCTAGTCTACTACCTCAGCGAGGTCCTCACGCCAACAAAACAGAGGTACCCGCACTACCAGAAGCTGGTGTATGGCATCTTCATGACCGCCCGGAGACTGCGCCACTACTTCCAGGAACACACAATCGTGGTGGTCAACGACGCCCCGCTGGGGCATATCCTCAATAACCCCGACGCCACGGGACGAGTCGCGCTTTGGGGAATCGAATTGTCTCCACGAGACATTACATACGAAAAGCGCGACGCAATCAAGTCGCAAGTTCTTCCTGACTAACCAGCTCCCCAAAAAACCAGATATGTCCTACCTCTGGACAATGCACTTCGATGGATCCAAGCGAAAGGACGGAGCAAGTGCAGGTGTCATATTGACATCGCCCCAAGGGGACAAGCTGAAGTACATCCTGCGAATGCAGTTCACCGCCTCCAACAACGAAGTTGAATACGAGGCCCTGCTACACGGGATGAGGATGGAAAAAGCCTGCGGCGCCAAGAGGCTCATTATATACGGCGACTCCAAGTTTGTTGTCAACCAAACAATGCATGAGTGCGACGCACTAAACGACAACATGATCGACTACCGCAACCTCTATGACACACTCAAAGGGGACTTTGACGGCTGCGAGCTGCGACACGTAGGCCGCGAAAGCAATGAAGAGGCGGACGCACTCACCAACATAGTCTCTACCTGCGCCCCCATACCACCTGGGGTATTTCTCGAGCGCATCTACAAACACTCCATCAAGCCAAAGATAGCAGAGAAGAAAACAAGCGGAGCAATGGACTCGGGGGCTACGCCACCCAATGAGCCAATGGCACTCGACGACCCGGAGCTGGATATTGGACTCAAAGGACCAATGAGCGTCATGATGATCGAATCATCCTGGACTCAGCCGTACATCACATACCTCCTCAACAAAAGGCTACCGGACGATTCGACTGATGCACGGCACATCGCGCGGTTATCCAAGGCATTCACTGTTATCAACGGTGAACTATACAAGCGCAGCATCACAGGAGTACTCCAGCGATGTGTCTCCATGGCCGACGGAAGAACTGTTCTCCTCGACATGCATGAAGGAACCTGTGGACACCACGCTGGCAGTCGCTCCCTCGTGGCCAAAGCTCTACGAGTTGGGTTCTACTGGCCTACGGCCATGTGCGATGCCAAGGATATCGTCTAGAAATGCAACGCGTGCCAATGATTCGCGGACAAGCTGCACGCACCTGGTGTAGAGCTCCGGCCGATTCCATTAGCCTGGCCCTTCGCGCAAAGGGGACTCGACATGGTCGGCAAACTCCCCAAGTCCTCGCGAGGAGGCTACGTCTACCTCCTGGTTGTAGTCGACAAGTTCACCAAGTGGATAGAGGCCATGACATTGACCAATCAATCAGGGCACAACGCAATCAAGTTCTTCGAGTCCATCGTCTTTCGCTTCGGAGTGCCACACAGCATCATCACAGACAATGGAATGAACTTCACATCCAAGGAGTTCCAAGAATACTGCGAGAATCTGGGGATCAACATCAGCTACGCCTCGGTAGCGCATCCACAGACCAACAGTCAGGTCGAAAAGGCGAACGGGCTCGTCTGCGCTGGCATCAAGAAGCGACTCCTCCAGCCACTCGGACAAGCCGAGGGTTGCTGGCCAGACGAACTACAATCAGTACTCTAGAGACTACGCACAACTCCAAACAGTGCTACAGGCTACACCCCATTCTTTATGGTGCACGGGGCTGAAGCGGTGCTACCCGCTGAGGTACGGTACAAAGCGCCACGCGTGGTCGCTTACAGCGAGCAGGAGTCAACCCTGGCACTCAAAGACTCCGTTGAACTCCTTGACGAGGCAAGGGAAATTGCCGTGGAAAGATCAACAATCTACTAGAAGAACCTGCGCAACTACCACAGTAGGAGGTTACGCCCTAGATCCTTTGTCGAAGGCGACCTGGTCCTACGACTGAAGCAGCAAGGACATCTCAAGCTTGAGTCCCCCTGGGAGGGACCATACGTGACTACATAAGTAATCCTAGGTGGTGCCTATCGCCTTCAATATTTAGAGACTGGAGTCGCATACTCCAACCCCTGGAACATCGTGCAGCTGCGATGCTTCTACCCTTAGTCGTTTTTACTTTTACATTGCAAATAAGGCCACTCATCTCAGGCTACTTAGCCACACATTGTACTTCGTACTGTCTCACGAATAAATAAAGCTAAGTGCCCCAAAACTCTATGTTCTCCTTTATTTTTCTGCAACTTCTCCACTCAGGGGCTGCGCCACCCTGTACACATCTGTTCTACGAACTAAAAGGCGATATCCTGAGTAGCTGGCACATCAATCGAAACCCTTGACACACATCAACCCAGTTGCAACGCACCTAACAGGTTGACAAGGGACTGAGATAAGGGCATGGCCAGGCTAACGAAAAGGAGTCGCATAGTGCAATGCACTCACAAAACATACATGCTAACAAGCTCTTTATACATCATCAACAATCAATTATGCACATCATTACATACGAACTTTACAACACTGGTACACTTATGTGCAGGATACAAATTAAACTACTATTGCAACAAGAGAACATTGGTTTGCTCCTCGAAGAAGTCAACGATCTCCTCCGCTGGGCGATCCACCGCCTGATAGTGAGGCACCATATTCCAAGCAGAACCTGTTGGTGGCACAGGTGGACCAGCCGCAATTGCCGCAACGTCCACATCAGGCCTATGCAGTCGCACCAGCAACAGAGCGGCCTTGGCACCAGCGACCAACTACTGCCTTACACACTCGCGAACCGCAGCTAGGTCTTGGAACTTGGCAAGGAGGGCTAGCAGGCTCGATGGAGCAACATCTAGCAGAAACATCATCCGATAAATGTTCTTCAAGCATGACTGTGACTTCTTTAGAAAGTGCAGCACTCGCGACGCATGATCATGTAGGGTCGCCAGCATGATCGCACGATCATGATCCACCCAGAAGTATCCACTCTCCTGAAGTTGCTCTTGTGTCAGATCATGCATGCGAATGGCAACCCTATCTTTCTCATCCTGCGGATGGAGAGCGCTGACAACTATACAAAACAACAACGAAAGTGTGAGGATAGCACACCATTGCGAGTGACTACAAGGAAAAGATAAGAGTAAGCAAACTAACACTTAAATTGGTCGCCCAGCTGCGTCATCTCCCCCAACAGATATTGTTCTCGGGCAGTGGCCTTCTCTGCCATTGACTTCCATACATCCGCGTTACCGCGGAGCACGGGCAATTCACGTGATCACGCAGTCGCGAGAGCAGAGCCATCTCATCCACCCTTGAGCACAGCGGTGCCAAAGTATCATCAAGGGGCGGAGAATCCTGAGGTTCCCTCAAAGTATCACTTGATGTGCCCTACCACAAACCAAGCAAGAAGCAATAAGAATACCAAATCGACACACAGACAAAAGATTCGAGTGCATTCAAGATTAGCAAAAGGCATGTTCTTGACAAAATACATAAACTAATCAACTATTACAAAGCTACTGAGGAACAACTGGCTTCTTCGACTTAGATGGCTTTGGGGGTCTCATCGAGTCCGTGGCAGTAGTCTTTGCCGCTTTCTTGGCTCGATGTAGCTCCTTAGAGTACTTCGCAACTATGCTAATTAGCCGCGGCCCATACTTGCCACAGGCAGTCGCGAAGGGAGCAAAGACTACCTGCTGGTCGTCCGCGCTAATGGGCATTGCCCTCGAGACCGCTGCAGGATCAACTTCGACTCCATGGGCCTGCACCATAGCGAGTGACATTGACGCGCCAGCCGCACGAAGAGAGTTCTTGAAGCTTGCAGGGACACCCCCGGCGAGAGACTCCACCAGCTCGTCCATGTTCTCGATCAGCTCAGCCTTGGGCATCAACTCCTCCCGGAGGCGACTGAGCACGCCCTTGGCCTTGGAGAGCATATCTTGAACGGCGGTGCTATGGTCCTCGACTGCTGAAAGTGCACCTGCCAAGGCATCGTCACGACGGAGGGCCTGAGGATCGAAGCTCAAATCGCCAGCATTTGTACGTAAACCCACACATGGGCACGAAAGTCAGCACCAGCGATAAAATTGAACAAAGAACGATAATGATATCCAAGCAAAGTACCTGAGAGGGCCTTGGCAATCGAGAAAAGCTATTCTTCGAACAACTTCTCCCTTGCTGCAATGGAGGCACACGGGTCGTCTTCACGCTTCTGTGCCTCGTCACGTGCCGCAATTGCCTCATCGCAGCTCTTCAGAGCCACGGCGAGCGTCTTTTCCATGGTGGCGGCATTGCGCAGAAGGGCATTATGTTCAGCTACAAGAACAAAACAAAAGGGATTGACTATCAGTCGACTACAGGACAACGATGCAGAAGAATGAGAAGTAAAGAGCACTTACTTTCTACCACGCGATGGCGCGTATGCAGCATATGCTGGCGACCCATCGCAAGCACCTGCTCCGCCAAGTGAGCGGCTTCCTTCACAAGGAGCTATCGCAAAAGGAAAAACAACAAAGGATCAGCAGAAGCCATAGATAAAATTGACTGCAACATCAGAAGAAGAGATACTACACTTACATGATCCTCCAATGACTCCGAAGTCGATTGGTGTGCAGTCATCCGAGCAACCATCCGATGCTACCCATCATGTGGAGAACTGGATGAGTTGTGCCCGAAGTGGGCCGCTAATGGAGGGGAAGGAGCACGCTCAACCACTTTCTTGGCCCTCGAGGTTGCGACTCCATATTCTTTCAAAAATTGGACGTCGCCAGAAGATGATGACGCCTGCTGACTGTAAGACAAAGCCAACATCAAGAAAGGTCAAATCCAAAGAAGAACCAAAAAGGACAACTCAAATACTTACCAATCAAACTCATCAAGGTCAAAGGTTGGCTCCCCCGATTCTGACGAGGACTCCTTTGGAAGTCGCATCTTCTTGTGAGAAGAGGGCGCCACGACACTCACAGGAATGGCAGGGATCCGCGACTCTGCACCAACGCCTGCACCTTCTGGAGTCGAAGGAGATGACACATCGGAATCCTCACTACGCGAGCGCTTGCGAGTATCCGGACTACCCGACTTGGGGGCTTCCTCCTCCACATCAGATGGGACGGTCGACTCCGACTCGTCCTCTTCTAAGGCTTCGCGAGGGATAACCCCCTCAGGAAGAGGGGGCATACAGGGTGACACCGCCCAATCCTACATACAGATCACAATTTAGCACAAAGTTAAGAAACATCAAAGAAGCAATTAACAAACTAAGCTACTGCGTAGCACAACTATACCTCAGGGGGAGGATTAGCAACATCGAATGGAGGACCGACTAGTTCACTGGGGAGCACATCCTTGACGGTGTACTTGGTGACCAGTCGAACCCTTTTATCTACCTCACTCGCGGACATGCCATCGGCAGACACGCGAGTGACATCGTCAGTGCTAGCCCACTGAAACATGGGATGGACTCTGGCCTGCAGGGGCTGGACGCGACGGTGCAGCCACATGCGAATGAGGGCACAACCTCCCTCCTCTTTGCCTATGCGACTCTCGAGATCGCAGACGCGCTCGTACAACACATCTGTCTCCGCGGACTTGCCAGGCATGACCAAATTCTTCTAGGAGCGCCTCCTCTGGCACGGCGTCGCGGGGTCAAAGGGTGTGAGTCCGAAGTGTTCTCCTTCAGCCTTCTCGTCGTGGACGTAGAACCACTTGTCCCTCCACCCTTGGACGGACATCGCCAGCTTGATGTCGAAGTATGTGGCGGATGGATCGACGTGGATTCCACAGTCGCCTACATCGTAGACTACGGAGCCAGACGCAGATTGACGCTTCAACTTAAATAGGTGCTTGAAGAGGCCGAAATGTGGCTCGATTCCGAGCCAGCACTTGCAAAGGATGATGTAGCAAGCTACGTGGAGGATGGAATTGGGGGACAGGTGATGGAGCTGAAGCCCGTAAAAACAAAGAAGGCCCCTAAAGAAAGGATGCAGGGGCAACGAGAGGCCGCGGATGATGAATGCTAGGAACATCACTCGAAAACCGCCGCCGGGGACACGCACGTCGGCGACTGCGGCAGACAACACTCCGTCTTGGCGAAGAAGACGAAGATCCGAGGACTTGATCACAGATGGACGCCACGCGCCATTTGTGACGCGGGTGCCCGTGCCCTTCTTCTTCCCACCGGTGTCGGTGCTGGTGCCGCAGCGGCAGAGCCTCCCTACTTCTTCATCGCAGCAGCTGAATCGGCCACAACACCTACTTTCTTCTTCCCCATTACGCGGCGGTGATGCGACCGGAGGAAGTAGCTAGGAAATGTGCGGACCTGGTCCAGCACCGCAGAGGGAAAAGAGCATAGAGAAAGCAGAGGAGCAGCGGCAATGGCGATGAAGGCAAAGGATGAATGGAAGTAGATGTGAATTTTACCGTCGCAGCGTCACTACTTAACCCCTAGAAGATCCAATCCAACGGCTCAGAAAAACCCTATCAGATGCTTGGCATTCATCGTGCTCGACACGTGGAGGAGCTGAAATGCGAACCGTCCCCCCCCACTCCCATTACGCGCAGAAATCGAGGAGGCGCAGTTAAAATAAAGATTACGCACGCCCGACCAAATCAGAGTCAGGGAGTGGGACCCACCGCTCATCACGTCCCGTCAAACTCACTCACGCGGGCAACTGAGGTCATGAAATCGTCAGCACTAACGTCATCAAAAACTACGCAGCAGAACACTTCGACTACTTTAGTCCTCGCTCGAGTCTTCGACTCCACCAAGCACTCGGGGGCTACTCCCATAGGGAGCGCTGGTTACGCACCCTACGATTTTCTTCTTTTACAGGAACATGAACAATCAAAGCAAAACCCAATCACTCGAAACACGGGTCGACTATGGACATGGGTTACTCCCATAGGGAGCGCCGGAAGCAAATTCGACTGAAACAAGCAAACAAAAGACGACAGCAGTCGCAAAGGTTCTTTAGTCCCTGACTGAGTCTTCGACTCAACCAGGCACTCGGGGGCTACTCCCATAGGGAGCGCTGGTCGTGCACCCTATGATTATTTCTACAAAGTACTGTGTGTTGATAACATCCACACTCGAAGTTTATGGCGACACCGCCTCATAATTTTTCCCTACAAAGAGACTGCGTCTCCTGGGTCACCCGAATCGTCTCCGCGATGATAAATTTCGGATGCCGCGCTTACAGCATGAAGATAAGACCTGAATAAGGCCTGGCAACGCATTAGCTACGCACTACCAGAAATATATCTGCGCCTATAGGTACGATGAACATGCGTTGACGGACGCATCGAGTGCTCACACCCATATACTGGAATTCGACTCCTGTAAGACCTCCGTGGCTTGAGTCGAATTACACCAGCACTTTTCCGGATTCGAGTTCGGGGACTCGAGTTTGAGTAGATGGCATTGTTTTACCCTAAGGTAGTTAACTGATACTGGTACATTGGTTAAATCAGGCACGCACATCAACAATCCCTATGACATAAACAGAGCAGTCGAAAAACATACTCAGTCATGCACTCGAAAGGCTTCATAAAGTCTCAAGTCGAATCTGCGATTCCACTGGACACTCGGGGGCTACTGACATGGGTATACCCTACAGGTACTCGAGCTTGGTATATACGGCCTGAATACGTAGAGGCCCACGGTGTCGCGAAGGCCCAAATGAAGAACTCGAGTAACCTACGGACTCTTGATTGCTTGAAGAACAAGAAGAAGCTAAATATAGAAAGTTAAAAGGGGAAAACCCTAACATGTAACCAACTCGGCATGCTACCCGAGACCTAGCCTATTTATATAAAGGCTAGGAGGGGGCGGCGAGGAGGACACATGCAACCCTAGTTTCAACAACCCTCGCTAGATTGCATCTGCGCACCATTGTAATCCTCGATTCCTTTGATAATTCCACGAGCAAACAAGCAGGAGTAGGGACCTCTACGAGGCCTGAACCTAGGTAAATCTTCGAGTCCCCTGTCTGCTTGTTTACTAGCCGATAGATGTCTCCAGCGCTCCCTCCTTCTCCAACACCCAAGTCCATAATAAAGGGCATTGATGAGTTAAACCCTCGTCACAATGACTCCGGTGGATCCATGTCTGGTTTGCGAAAAGAACACACATTCCATGACACTCGTGGATCCTTATGTGGTTTGTGAAAAGAACACACATGCAATGACACTAGTGGATCCATATTTGGTCTATGAAAAGAACACACATGTGATACGTCCATTTTGCATCACTATTCTATGTCTTAATTCACTATTATTCATTGATATATTTCGTATTGAGAGGTGATACTTATGTTATTTCATCTATTTTTGCATGGTTGATGACTTTTGGAGCATGGACCGCTGCAGTCAGGATTCTGATGGAAAAGGTGCTGTTTGGAGGCAAAATTCGTGAAGATTAGAAAATCTGGGAAAATATATGGAAAATCCTATTTTTCCAGAAGACTAAGGATGCCAGAAGATGGAGTGGAGGTGGGCCACAGGGGGCCCACACCACCCCATGGCACGGGCAGGCCTAGGCCGCGCCTGGAGGTGGTGTGGCCACCCTGGCCCACTCCAGCCTCTCCCCTCTGGCGTATATCATCCCCACGAAACCCTAAGACTCGGGTAGCGACCACAAAAAGATTCCGCCGCCTCTACGCGGCGAAAAACACCGAGAGAGAAAGATCTCTCCGGCAGATAGTTTTCTGCAAAGGGAATTCCTTCTCGGAGAGGGGAGATCGTCGCCATCAACACCACCATCAAGCTAGACTTCATCAGGATCATCATCATCACCACCAGCACCCTCATCACCATCTCCATATTGCTGTAACAATTGAGTTGGATCTTGCATTAGTTCATAGGGGAAACTTTCCCGGTGTTGATTACTCTTTGTAGTTGATGCTATTGAGTGAACCATTGAATTATTGTCTTTGTTTAGATTGTTATACATCATTATTCCATCTCTGATCATGATCCATATGATGTCTTGTGAGTAGTTCGTTTTGTTCTTGAGGACATGGGAGAAGTCTTGTTGTTAGTAGTGGAGTTGCGTTGAGAAAGATTCAATAGATTGTTATTTAAGTTGTGGTGTACTTCTTCTAGTGGTGTCATGTGAACGTCGACTACATGACACTTCACCTATATGGGCCTAGGGGAATGCATTGTGTATTTGGCTACTAATCGTAGGGGTTGCCAGAGTGACAGGAACCTGAACCCCCGTTAGGAAACCATTGCACAAGGGACGTAATGGTCTTAGAGTTTAAAGCTGTGGTTAGGTTCTACCTTAATTACTTTCTTGTACTTATGGATGTTTGCAAGGGGTTTAATCACAAGTATGTACTAGTCTTGGATGGGGAGGTACATTAGCATAGGTTCACCCACACAACACTTAGCAAGCTAAAGAAGATTAATCGACTATATAAGGTGAAAGCACTTGACAGTCTTCCCATGTGTCCTCGAGAACGTTTAGTCATCTTAAGAAATACACCCGCCTTGTCCTTTGCTGCATAAAGGATTGGGCCACTTGTTGCATTATTCCTACTGTCTTTTATTTACTCGTACTTTGTTTACTTGCTTTATCAAAAACCCCTAAAAATCTGTTTACTAAGTATTTGTAGAGAATTCCTGATCCATACCACTAGCCAGCAACTTCTGCTCCTCGTTCGGTTCGATACTCTTACTTATTGAAAATACTGCGATACACCCCCTATACTTGTGGGTCATCAAGACTATTTTCTGGCACCGTTGCCGGGGAGTGAAGCGCTATTGGAGAGTGGAACTAGTAAAGGAAACTTCTACTGTGAGTATTGTTTACTTCTGCTAGTTGCTTTATTTTCGTTATGGATAATTCGCTGAGTTTCTTATTTGGTAATGCTACTACCACTGCTAAGGTAGTAGATAAGCCACCACCTGCTGAGAATGATGTTTTCAAAATACCTACAAGAATTATTGATCGTGTTATGGATAACTACTATGTTGGGGATGGAACTGTCCATCTCGTTGATCATTTACTCTTTATACACGAATTATGCGGGTTGTTCAAGTGTGCAGGTATTACTACAGATCAAGTTAAGAAGAAGTTATTCTAGTTATCACTAAAAGGAAGAGCTGAGGAATGGTATAAGCTGCTAAAGAAGGGTCAAGCTCTGGAATGGGAGGAAATAGTGCCTCTCTTTTATTCAAAGTTTTATCCTCCTAGTGAGATTCAGAAAGATCAGAATCAAATATACAAATTTTGGCCTCTTGATGGAGAGAGTACAGCTCAAGCTTGGGGGAGATTGAAGTTACTGATGCTCAAATGTCCCATACATGAGCTCCCCAAAAATATTATTATCAACAACTTTTATGCAAGGCTCCCTCTACATGATAAAGATTTATTGGATGCTTCTTGTGCTGGATCATTCACTCGTAGGGACGAAGAAGCTAAACGGGACCTTCTAGACCGTATTCAAGACAATGCTGAAGCTTGGGAGAATGATAAAGGTAGAAAGTCAGGTATAAATTATGATTATGAATGCATTGAATCTTTTATGGGAACTGATGACTTTCAAAATATTAAAAATGCTTATGGTCTAGACTCTCAAGTTATTGCTTCTTATTTAAAGGCTTTTGCTTCCTACATTGAAGTGCCTAAAAAGAAGTGGAATAAGTATCATGAACCTTATAAAGATGTTGCTAAAAGTGTTCCTGCAAGAAATACTGAAGTTTATACTGCTAATCATGTTTTACCTAAACCTTATATTGAGAAAATGACTTTTCTAGTTAAGGTAAAGGAGCATTCTATGATAGCTAGTATGGTTAATGAAAGTATGAATAAAGCTGTTGAACCTGATAAACAAATGGTTGATGAACCTATAATAGAAAATGTGAAGGACTTTGTCGCTAAGTATGAGGAAGAGGGACACACTATCCTTTGTAAGGATACCTCTAATATTGTTTCACATAGTAGTGTTATGAGAGCTAGTATTCATGTGTTTTCTGTTAGAATAAGTGATCATTGCTATGATGGTCCTTGTGATAGCTATATTGTTAAGTTTATGCATGATACTAAAAGTTACTATGAAAGAGGGAAAAGTGTTCTTATGCATCTCAATAATATCAAGTTTCCTCATTTTATGCTGAAAGTATTTATGTTGCACTTCTTTTTCCTTCTTATGCAAGTTGCCTCTGGTTTCAACAACTTGTTTGTTTACAAAATCCCCTTGCATAGGAAGTGGGTTAGACTTAAATGTGTGTGTGTTTTTACTTCTTAACGCTCTCTTTCACTTCAATCCATATCCCTATGAGAGCTTCTTCAAAATTATAATGCCCATCTTAATGGCTATAAAGAAAGAGCTTTATGGGAGACAACCCAATTTGTTTTTGCTTTCAGTTTGTTTTTGTTTCTTTGAGTCTTGGAAGTTATTAATTGGGTAATAACCGCTCCTTATCTGTTTTGTTTGGTTTTTGTGTCAAGATCAACCTCTAATGAGAGAGAAGTAAGATTTGGGGAAGTTGCTGTCCCGAAACAGATTTTTGTGCTTCACCATAAACATTCGTGAGAGATCTCTGTATGTCGGATTGAGCTGTAATGTTTTGTGCTTCTGCCCCAGGTTATTATTGAACTTTCTTTAGTTTTGCACGTTTTGATTTGAGCAACAGAAGATTTTCGAAAAATTTGATCTTTACCTGCTGGTCTGTTTTGACAGATTTTGCCAATCTTGCATTTGCTTCTTTATTCGATTTCCTTTTTGAATCTTTTTGGGCTTTCGGAAGGAATTGCACAGTAGCTTCTTTTTTGATGGTTTTCAGTTGAAGTTGGACTCAAAAGGTTTTATCACTTCACTTATACTAATGTTGCTAATGAGAATTGTGTGAAGTTTTGTGTGAAAGAAATTTCCAGGAAGTGGAGATAATGGTGCAATAAGGAAGAGAAAGGTTTTATGACTCAAGTAATAAGTGTATGAAGATGAAGATATTGATTTTATTCAAGTGGTGACTCCAGAAGGATCCACTAAATACCAAATTCATAGACCTGCAGAGTCCGTTTCCAACTAGGTAACAGTTCTGGTAAGAAAAGTTCCGCGAAAATACAATCCAACTATATTTTTGCAGTTTTCAGTCAATAAGGAAAGCTACGAAGCAAAAAAGGGACGGAAACGGAGCCAGGGTGGCTCACACCACCCTGTGGCGCGGGCCCTCCCCTGGCCGCGCCACCAGGTGGTGAGTCCACCCAGGACTCCGCCTCCGACTCGTTTTCTCCGAGTACCTTCCTTTTGATATGAAACTTCGTAATATATAACCCCCCGGACCCCCCGAGGTTCATATATCATGTTTTCGTCGTGTTTCTGTTTTGATCTGTTTCTTCCAGGACATACTCTTTGAAAGTTTAGAAGCACAATGGTGTCTGCCAAGGATAAAGGAAAGGAGCCCATGGAGGAAGACCTCCAAGACCCCGGGAAGGAGAAGGAGATCAAGAGTGAGGGTGAAGAGGAGCAAGGCCAACACCCACACACCGGCACTACCATAGCAAGAATTGGAGTGGTGGCAAATCCAGCCAGTGGAGGGAAGCCTCCTCATCACCGTTCAGATCCCTGGTCACTTCTTCCACGCACCAAGAATCCTTTCCACACTCTTATTCATGAGCATCAATACCAGAATATGCCCAAAGGGAAATTACCCTCCAATTGGGATTTTCCTCGTTCTAGCCATGTAGGAATAGAAGACTTCAAGGAGGAAGATTGGGGAAAGAATAGCAAGAGCTGGAATTCTCAACACGACATGATCATGAGCCGCATTGAGCAAAACTCATAGCTGATTCGTAATCTCACCTTCGAGATTGAGTACTTGGGGAAACTGATCAAGGAGCTCATCAAGAGGATACCACCACCACCGAAGGAGTAACTCGTCATCAGGTTTGGCATCCCCTTGGTTTGTTCCAAGCTTGGGGGAGTGCCGCGGTATCATATCACTATCTTCTATCTTTTTACCTTTTTAGTAGAGTCATATCATGAATAGAGGAGTTATTTTGTAGCATGGTTTGCATTATGGAAGGGTCCCCTCTCTCGCTAGATATGTATCCCTTGGTGTGAGTTGTCGTTATGGTTTATTAATGAGAAGTTCTATCATTCACTCGTTTGCATAGCTTATGTTAGTTTTCAATTCGTGGTTATGTGATTGATCTTATTGTTAGTATTGGTATCACTTTGGGATCATTGAGTTAATTTAGTTGGTTTTGGCAAACCTGGCTCGGTCAGTAGCAGCACCTTTTTGAGAGTTGAAAAGAAAAAGATAGAGGTACTCTAAAGAAAAATAATTTCATCATCTTTCTTTCTTGATTTGCTCATAAGTCTAGTATTCTCTAGTTAAGATCTTTTGTGCTTCCAAGGAAGATTGCATGTTTGTCTTTATCATTTGTATGTTTGGTTGTTTCCTTCAACTCTTGTACTTGCTACCCAACCTTGCTAGCCAAAACCCTGTATTGAGAGGGAATTCTTCTCATGCATCCACCTCCTTAAAACCAAAACCTTTGCCATTTGTGTCCACCATACCTACCTAGTAGCATTATTGCTATTCCAAGTAAATTCTTGTTTTATCTACCTCCCAAATTAAACTTCTTATGTGGAAATTAGTGATTAAAGCTCTCACGAACTTGATGGCACATTTTACTTTCTTGCATTTAATAAACTTGAACCATTGTGCTCACCTCTATTGCGTATATGCTTGCACTTTGTGAGTTGAGAATTAGCAGAACCATGTTTTCATGGTGAACGCTTTCAACATTGCACTGGTACATTGTACCTAGTTGATATCGTGTTCTTTTGTGTAACACCCTCCAATCAGCCCTATGCAAGTTTTAGCCCTTTTCTGCCAAACCCGCATAGAAACGATTCAAGAACGCCCACCAGGCACTTTCGTGCGGGTGGAAACCGAAGAAATACCATTACACAATAGTCCTCGATGGGACCCACAGAACATATATATTCATCATTGACTCCATGAGACAATAATACAGATATAATATACAAAGATCCAAATCACATTGAAAAGGATAGAGCGTCCGACTACGGACAAGATGCAAATGGGGCTAAGAGCCCTGAAGAATAACCAATGGCGTCCATAACCCTGCCCAGGCCAAGCCGGAAGGGTAACCCTGCTAACGATGGCGATCTCAACCCTGCTAAAACAAAAGGGGTGCCGACAAAGGGCAAAGGAAAAAGAGGAGCATCAATACTGAGGCCAGCACATGGCGAGGCTAGAATTCGGCGGCTCTCGCCTACATAGGTATGGTGGGCTGAAGCGGCAGCGCAGCGGCAGTAAACAACCTATAGAGACTCGATACAACTGGTGGTTATCAGAGAGGGATAAGAAAGACCTATTCGGATCCAACCTGAAGCTAACACCAAACAAACCCATCCTGGTATTCCCCCTCGAGACCAAACGACTAAGACAAACCGAGGAACACACACAGTTGGCAGTTTTATTCATTCGATTATAGTTGCAGCAATTACTAATCAGATCTAGATAGCATGAGTCATCTTGATAGCATAAGTAGTGGGTAGTTTTAATCACCATTCCGTTGTAGTTGGAACATTTACTAGTCAGATATAATTGTCGTGAGGAATCCCAAAACCCAGCAGTTGTTGGCACTTTTATCACATTCCATTGGACTTGCAATACTTACTAGGCAGGTATAGTATGACACAGATCACCACAGATCCACCAGTTGTTGGCATTTTTAATATCCATTCTGTTATACTTGAGCTGATTACTAGTCACATATTAAGTCAGATTTATAGCACTACTTTAGTTATGCTTGTCTATGATCGAGATACTGTGCTCCAAGTCATCCATAACCGCGGACACGACTTTCAGAAAGTTTTACCCTGCAGGGGTGCACAAATAGCAACACACACTCGATCAACCTCGGAAGAACCAACTCAAAACCCAACGAGGCTTTCATGACAAAGCAATCACAGGATTCATAAATATTTCAGGGGGCCACCCCATTAAGCTACCTGCAATGAAGTTGGCCGACTCCGAGACGGACCCAAGGTTTGCGCCAATGGCTGTAAACGACTGGGAACCCAAAAGTATGACTAGGCTTGTCGATACCATGAAAACACTCTGCAATCCTAAACAGTACAGGTGCTCCACGCACAATCTTAAATAAAGCAGTAAATCATGGCATAGGTACAGGATAGTAATAAAAGCCCCAAACTACTTTGCGGCCCTAAGAAATAGAAATCAATCAAGCTCTGGCTCAGGGGGGTCCATAAGGCCTCCCGGATGTGGATAGTGCGAAAAATCAAGGAACAGGTATCAAGTACTCGGGATCCTACGGGACACAAGTGAGCGTGGAAGAACCAAATAATATCTATTGCCCACCGATGCCTCTGCATTAGTTATATCTAGCATTTTAATAGTTGTATTTAAAGACATGATCATCTCCACCAATAAGCTTCTCCACCAATAAACATCTGCCCGCATTCCAACAACTGTGGTACTCGACAACACGAGATCGCACCTGAGCAAGCAACTACGACTCGCAAGGCCAGCTATCTACCAAACAACAGGTATTAGGAGGTGTCCATGGCACTATAGAGGCTGGAAGGGATATCACTGGTGCACGGAAACTAAAGCATCACGACACGGATAGCAATAGATCAACATGAGGAAATAAAGACTATAAATGCAAAATAGGTAGAAGGGGGAAAGATGCTCGCCTGGGAAACACTGCCGAAGGATCATATCCAGACAACTTGTCGATACTCGCATCAACTCATCGTCCTAATCCGCGAAGACGCAAACACTAGAAGAAACACCGGATGCAATATTTAATACTAGGGTAGAAGATCCGGCATGATTATGGTATGCATGCGAGACGAACAATTAATATGCACAATATATATATCATTATAAAAATAGGGGTCTTAAAAGGAATAGGGGTCACACATCTGGCTCCGGCAGATCTTGGGTTCCGGGGGTCCGGGGTTCGACAGGGTTGGATGAGATCGAGGGACAGAATCGGGATCGTTCTCGGACAACGGAAGGAGAGCTCGGCGTTCTGGGAAGAAGGACTTGGTTTGGCGTCAAGGGGCGCATCGGATTCGCCCTGGTCGGTGTCGCTCTTGTCGTCTTGAAGATCTTGTCGGGTCCATGTATCGGGTCAGTCTTGGCGTCCGGGGTGAAGTACTTGTCGTTCCCGTGGTGATCTTGGCGTTCTTCCGGTTCGGTTCTTGGCGTCTGAGAGGAAGGAGAACTTGGCATCTTGTCACAGTGCTCGGGTGACGATTTCGGTCTTGGGTTCGGCGCCGGACGGTCTTGATGTTCCGGGAAGGAGATCTTGTTGGGGTCTTCAGGGTTTGGTCTCCCCGCATCGGACATCAGAAGATCTTGGTGGTCCCGTCCTTTAGGGGCGGTGGCGAACTTGGCGGATGTCGTGGTCTTCCTAAGATCTTGGCATGGGGAAGGGGTTCTCGGATTCTTTGTCGATGGTGAACTTGTTGGTATCGGGGCCTCTTGAAGATCTTGGTAAATCCAACTTGGCAAAACCGGAGACAGCGATCTTCGTGGGGGTTGTTTTCCTTCTATCGATTCACACCAACTAGGACACCACCGTATCTCCACAACCGAATCATCTCCGCTCCACATGCATCAACTCTATTTGCACTGTTCTCAACAGGACATTGTTATCATACCACAACACAAAAATTCAGTGCCACTTTACCAGGTATAGGGACAGAACGTGTCTCACCGAGGCAGAACATCCCCTACTACCAATGTGCAAGCGAGAGGCGGTCAAAGTAGAGCAGGGAGCAGCAAGGCCACGCACACCGGCAGGCTCACGCGAGTGCGGGGACAGGATCAGGGACGACTGAACGGGAACGCGGCAGAGGAGAGGCGCCAGACGAGGGAGGCGGGCTCGAGCGGGCAGACGCAGAAGAGGAGGCAGGGTATGGCGGCCGGCAACGAGGCCGCGGCCAGACGGCACCGCTGGAGAGGTGGGGGCGTGCGGAAGGCGATGTGAGGAGGGGCCGCGGAGGCTCGTGAGCGGCGGCGGACAGGTCGCAACGAGGGAAAAAGGCGGGGCTGGGCTCTGGCACGGGCGGGCTGGGTCGGAGCAGGGGCACGCTGGCAGCGACGGGGAGCTAGGGTGATCGGAGGTCGAGGCGCCGGAGAAGGCCGCACGGACAGCGGACTCGGCCGTTGCGGAAAGCAGCCGCAGAAAGGTGGTGCCTGGGGACGAGCTAGGCGACGGCGGTACCCAGTACTGGTGGAGGTGGCAGCACAGAGAGTGGAAGGGGGCCGCGGGGCGGAGCTGCTCGCAGGAGGCCACGACGGCGGCGGGAGAAGACGGTGGCGGTGGACCAAGCTCTACCGGCAGCGAGCGGCCGCACCAGAGATCGACGAGGGGGAGGGGGGTGGCTTGAGCCTGGATGAGGAAGAGGGCGCGGCGAGGGAGGGAGGTGCACCTGGGGGCGGGTGAACCGAGGTGGAACCAGGTGAGAGAGCGCGTTGGTGGGGGTTGGTGGGGATTCGATGCGTGGGGCTGGGCTGGGGTTGCGTGGCAGGTGGAGGGAGCGGAGGTGGGACCGCGGGGTGAGGTGGCGGCCTGGGAGTTGTGGGGGTGAGGTGGAGGGTGGAGGCAGGTGGCGGTGGGGCTGGCTGTGCTGCGTGCTGCATCGCACGCTGGGGTGTGGCATGCGGCTAGCGGCGGGTTAGGGAGATTGGGGTGAGGCGGCTGGCTGGGGTAGGTAGGTGTTAGGCAAATTTAGGTTAGAGTTTGGTTTAGAGGGTTAGCTGGTTTTGGACCGGGTAGTAGTTGGCTGGTTGGGCCTTTTGGGCCTGGCCGGCTGCCTCCCTGGAACTACTTTTATTTCTTTAATTTTATTTTAGAATATTTTGTAAATAGTTTGTAGACAAACAAAAGACCCACAAAAGTCCAGGGTTTTTAATTTGAAATAAAGACGGAGATATATTTGGAAGACAAAATAGTTTTTAGACAACTAAAATATCCAGGAAGACCTGGTTTTATGATTTGAAAATAAAGGAGAACTAATTAGAAAACAAAATAGGATTTTACAAAGTACTTTTATGAATAAACATGCATGATGATGTCATAATGATGCACAAAGTAGTAGACAATTCGAGCGATTTTCTGGTAGTGATTTTAGCGGGATGCCACAATTCGATACCACTAACAATGGATCTCGCCCTCGAGATCCGCCTCATGGTACCGGGAAGAAGGTCGGCGATCTGAATCTTCTCGCTTTGTGTAGATCCTCGCGACACCACTAATAAGAGGTCGTTGTAAGTGATCGTCGAGAGAACACTCCGGGAAACAAAGGGCGAAGGTAGAGGTATCAAAAGATGAAGCCACCTCTAACTTCCGGGGATGGAGTGAAATCGCTGGATCCACCGATTCAATATACAAAAGAGAATGATAAGAGTAGTCGGATGGTGATCAATCCATCGCACACCCAAACCATTACTCTGCACACAAATCAGAGAATTATGCAACCAACCCTCGGAATTAGACTGAAGATCTCGACAAGCGAGGTTCGGAAACAAAGGAGCGATGCGGACTCTGCATCAGATCTGGTGTAGATGATGTCGTCGCGTCGGAAAACACCGGAAAGCACAAACAAGGAACAAAGAATGGTACCACAGATAAAGGATCTCTCAGATAGCATGAAGTCCGGATGTAGAAACACCGTTACCAAAAGAGGAAGCGAAACCCTGAAGGTACGACGGAAACCCAACCACGAGAATTCCTGGACTCAAAGAAAAGATAAGAGAGCAGAACTAAAACACACAGAGGTAAGAGGAGCATAGTAGAGGGGTAAGGAGTAAAATCAGACCTAATCAGATCTATCCAACCGATTTGGCAAAATAGTTTTGACACTCTACTTCGGCCGTTAGCTAGGTTACCCTACATGCTGGACTTGTGGGGTATCGCAACTGCTGAACTCTGATACCACTCTGTAACACCCTCGAATCGGCCCTATGCAAGTTTTAGCCCTTTTCCGCCAAGCCCGCATATAAACGATTCAAGGACGCCCACCAGGCACTTTCGTGCGGGTGGAAAATGAAGTAATACCATTACACAACAGTCCTCGATGGGACCCACAGAACATATATATTCATTAGCGACTCCATGAGTCAATAATACAGATATAATATACAAAGATCCAAATCACCTTGAAAAGGATAGAGCGTCCGACTATGGACAAGATGAAAATGGGGCTAAGAGCCCTGAAGAATAACCAATGGCGTCCATAACCCTGCCCAGGCAAAGCCGGAAGGGTAACCCTGCTAACGACGACGATCTAAACCCTGCTAAAACAAAAGGGGTGCCGACAAAGGGCAAAGGAAAAAGAGGAGCGTCAGTACTGAGGCCAGCACATGGCGAGGCTAGAATTCGGCGGCTCTCGCCTACATAGGTATGGTGGGCTGAAGCAGCAGCGCAGCGGCAGTAAACAACATATAGAGACTCGATGCAACTGGCGGTTATCAGAGAGGGATAAGAAAGACCTATTCGGATCCAACCTGAAGCTAACACCAAACAAACCCATCCTGGTATTCCCCCTCGAGACCAAACGAGGAAGGCAAACCGAGAAACACACATAGTTGGCAGTTTTATTCATTCGATTATAGTTGCAGCTTACTAATCAGATCTAGATAGCATGAGTCATCCTGATAGCATAAGTAGTGGGTAGTTTTAATCACCATTCCCTTGTAGTTGGAACATTTACTAGTCAGATATAATTGTCCTGAGGAATCCCAAAACCCAGCAGTTGTTGGCACTTTATCACATTCCATTGGAGTTGCAATACTTACTAGGCAGGTATAGTATGACACAGATCACCACAGATCCACCAATTGTTGGCATTTTTAATATCCATTCCGTTATACTTGAGCTGATTACTAGTCACATATTAAGTCAAATTTATAGCACTACTTTAGTTATGCTTGTCTATGATCGAGATACTGTGCTCCAAGTCATCCATATTCGCGGACACGGCTTTCAGAAAGTTTTACCCTACAGGGGTGCACAAATAGTAACACACACTCGATCAACCTCGGAAGAACCAACTCAAAACCCAATGAGGCTTTCACGACAAAGCAATCACAGGATTCATAAATATTTCAGGGGGCCACCCCATTAAGCTAACCGCAACGAAGTTGGCCGACTCTGAGATGGACCCAAGGTTTGCACCAATGGCTGTAAACGACTGGGAACCCGAAAGTGTGACTGGGCTTGTCGATACCGCGAAAACACTCCGCAATCCTAAACAGTACAGGTGCTCCACGCACAATCTTAAATAAAGCAGTAAAGCATGGCATAGGTACAGGATAGTAATAAAGACCCAAACTACTTTGTGGCCCCAAGAAATAGAAATGAATCAAGCTCTGGCTCAGGGGGGTCCATAAGGCCTCCCGGATGTGGATAGTGCCAAAAATCAAGGAACAGGTATCAAGTACTCGGGGTCCTACAGGACAAAAGTGAGCGTGGAAGAACCAAATAACATCTATTGCCCACCGATGCCTCTGCATTAGTTATATCTAGCATTTTAATAGTTGTATTTAAAGACATGATCATCTCCACCAATAAGCTTCTCCACCAATAAACATCTGCCCGCATTCCAACAACTGTGGTACTCGACAACATGAGATCGCACCTGAGCAAGCAACTACGACTCGCAAGGCCAGCTATCTACCAAACAACAGGTATTAGGAGGTGTCCATAGCACTATAGAGGCTGCACGGGATATCACTGGTGCACGGAAACTAAAGCATCACGACACAGATAGCAATAGATCAACATGAGGAAATAAAGACTATAAATGCAAAATAGGTAGAAGGGGGAAAGATGCTCGCCTGGGAAACACTGCCGAAGGATCTTATCCGGACAACTTGTCGATACTCGCATCAACTCATCGGCCTAATCCGCGAAGACGCAAACACTAGAAGAAACACCGGATGCAATATTTAATACTAGGGCAGAAGATCCGGCATGATTATGGTATGCATGCGAGACGAACAATTAATATGCACAATATATATATCATTATAAAAATAGGGGTCTTAAAAGGAAAAGGGGTCACACATCTGGGTCCGGCAGATCTTGGGTTCCGGGGGTCTGGGGTTCGACAGGGTTGGATGAGATCGGGGGACGGAATCGGGATCGTTCTCGGACAACAGAAGGAGAGCTCGGCGTTCCGAGAAGAAGGACTTGGTTTGGCTTCAAGGGGCGCATCGGATTCGCCCTGGTCGGTGTCGCTCTTGTCGTCTTGAAGATCTTGTCGGGTCCACGTATCGGGTCGGTCTTGGCGTCCAGGATGAAGTACTTGTCGTTCCCGTGGCGATCTTGGCGTTCTTCCGGTTTGGGTCTTGGCGTCTGAGAGGAAGGATAACTTGGCGTCTTGTCGCAGTGCTCGGGTGACGATGTCGGTCTTGGGTTCGGTGCCGGACGGTCTTGATGTTCCGGGAAGGAGATCTTGTCAGGGTCTTCAGGGTTTGGTCTCCCCGCATCGGGCATCGGAAGATCTTGGTGGTTCCGGCCTTTAGGGGCGGTGGCGAACTTGGCGGATGTCGTGGTCTTCCGAAGATCTTGGCATGGGGAAGGGGTTCTCTGATTCTTTGTCGATGGTGAA
Source organism: Avena eriantha (assembly GCA_910589775.1). Taxonomy (NCBI): domain Eukaryota; kingdom Viridiplantae; phylum Streptophyta; class Magnoliopsida; order Poales; family Poaceae; genus Avena; species Avena eriantha. Next base: position 58,590 of record CAJUXJ010000556.1, on the reverse strand, counting down.
CTTGCTGGTATCGAGGCCTCTTGAAGATATTGGTAAATCCAACTTGGCGAAAACTGGAGACAGCGATCTTCGTGGGGGTTGTTTTCCTTCTATCGATTCACACCAACTAGGACACCACTGTATCTCCACAACTGAATCATCTCCGCTCCACATGGATCAACTCTATTTGCACTATTCTCAACAGAACATTGTTATCATACCACACCACAAAAATGCAGTGCCACTTTACCAGGTATAGGGACAGAACGTGTCTCACCGAGGCAAAACGTCCCCTACTACCGATGTGCAAGCGAGAGACGGTCAGAGTAGAGCAGGGAGCAGCAAGGCCACGCGCACCGGCAGGCTCATGCGAGTGTGGGGACGGGGTCGGGGATGACTGAACGGGAACATGGCAGAGGAGAGGCGCCATACGAGGGAGGCGGGCTCGAGCGGGCAGACACGGAAGAGGAGGCAGGGGATGGTGGCCGGCATCGAGGCCGCGGCCGGACGGCACCGCTGGAGAGGTGGGGGCGCGCGGAAGGTGATGAGAGGAGGGGCCACGGAGGCTCGGGAGCGGCGGCGGCCAGGTCATAGTGAGGGAAAAAGGCGGGGTCGGGCTCTGGCACGGGCAGGCTGGGTCGGAGCAGGGGCACGCTGGCAGCGACGGGGAGCCAGGGTGATCGGAGGTCGAGGCGCCGGAGAAGGCCGCACGGACGGCGGACCCGGCCGTTGCGGAAAGCGGCCGCGGAAAGGTGGTGGCCGGGGACGAGCTAGGCGACGGCGGTACCCAGTACCAGTGGAGGTGGCGGCATAGAGAGTGGAAGGGGGCCACGGGGCGGAGCTACTCGCAGGAGGCCGCGACGGCGGCGGTGGACCGAGCTCTGCCGGCAGCGAGCGGCGGCACCAGAGATCGACGGGGGGGTGGCTCGAGCCTGGATGAGGAAGAGGGTGCGGCGAGGGAGGGAGGTGCACCTGGGGGCGGGGAAACCGAGGTGGAACCAGGTGAGAGAGCGCGTCGGTGGGAGTTGGTGGGGATTCGATGTGTGGGGCTGGGCTGGGGTTGCGTGACAGGTGGAGGGAGCGGAGGTGGGACCGCGGGGTGAGGTGGCAGCCTGGGAGTGGTGGGGGTGAGGTGGAGGGTGGAGGAAGGTGGCGGTGGACCAAGCTCTACCGGCAGCGAGCGGCGGCACCAGAGATCGACGGGGGGGTGGCTCGAGCCTGGACGAGGAAGAGGGTGCGGCGAGGGAGGGAGGTGCACCTGGGGGCGGGGAAACCGAGGTGGAACCAGGTGAGAGAGCGCGTCGGTGGGAGTTGGTGGGGATTCGATGTGTGGGGCTGGGCTGGGGTTGCGTGACAGGTGGAGGGAGCGGAGGTGGGACCGCGGGGTGAGGTGGCAGCCTGGGAGTGGTGGGGGTGAGGTGGAGGGTGGAGGAACGTGGCGGTGGGGCTGGTTGTGCTGCGTGCTGCGTCGCACGCTGGGGCGTGGCATGCGGCTGGCGGTGGGTTAGGGAGATTGGGGTGAGGCGGCTGGCTGGGGTAGGTAGGTGTTAGGCAGATTTAGGTTAGGGTTTGGTTTAGAGGGTTAGCTGGTTTTGGACCGGGTAGTAGGTGGCTGGTTGGGCCTTTTGGGCCTGGCCGGCTGCCTCCCTAGAACTACTTTTATTTCTTTAATTTTATTTTAGAATATTTTGTAAATAGTTTGAAGACAAACAAAAGACCCACAAAATACCAGGGTTTTTAATTTGAAATAAAGACGGAGATATATTTGGAAGACAAAATAGTATTTAGACAACTAAAATATCCAGGAAGACCTGGTTTTATGATTTGAAAATAAAGGAGGACTAATTAGAAAACAAAATAGGATTTTACAAAGTACTTTTATGAATAAACATGCATGATGATGTCATAATGATGCCCAAAGTAGTAGACAATTCGAGCGATTTTCTGGTAGTGATTTTAGCGGGATGCCACATTTTGTCTATGGATGTCGTCGGTGTGAAATGAACGGGGAGCTTGTAATTCCATGGAGTTGTGCATATGTGTTAGAGAAATTCCTGGCCCGCTGGTCTAATCCATGCTGACATGGTGGAAACCTGCAGCGTAACCATAACGAGTATCTATGAAGCATTCTTCTTATAAAAAAAGAGATAGAGATTGAGAAAAAAGAAAAAAAAGAGATATTATGAAAAGAGGAAAGAGAGAAAAAAGCACCATATTCCCATGGTAAATAAGAAGATTGCTGAGATGCTTGTTGTCTGCTTGCCTTGTCATTTTGATAAGGGGATTCTTCCGTATCATCGGGCAAGGGGTACCCCGTTGGCGGTTCTCTATGATACATATATGCTTACGATGACAAGAACTTACCGGTGACTAAACTTGAGTAGCATGAGGAGCGGCCCTCGTATTCAAGGGACATGAGATTCTCAACTTATAACTTGTCAATGCATATCCTCATTTTTGATCACTTTAACCTTAATCACCTAAAGATGCCTATGATAGGGGCAATGAGAGCTGAAAGCTAGTAAGTATCATAATTTTTGGGAGCTCTTTATGAGACTTGCAATCCCTGCTTGCCTCTGCCAAGGGCCTTTCTTTTACTTTGTAGTTACGTCCGTAAACCTATTCCCTTCTTTCTCATCAAGTATTTTGAGTTGTTGTGTTTCATTCATTCATATGATGATTTATGCAATCATGTTTCTTATGTTCCTTGCTTTCCACGTTGCTCTTATCTTGAAGTTTACTACTTCGAAAGCTATCATTGAAAAGCCAGCTATTTGTGAACTCCAGCAAATTATCAGCTATTTTTCGACCAAGAGCTAAGTTTGCCATTACCAATTCTGATTCACTTTATGTATATTTATTGTGTTTCCTTTACTCATTGCAAGTTGAGTTGTATAATAGTGAGTTGTCTTCTATTATGATCTATGTATTTGATAAATGTGATGCTTCTTGTCTGTATTCTTTTATCGACTCTTCACTCCATAAATCTGAGGCCATGTTTATTGAGCTCAGTTTCGCTTGGGGACAAGCAAAGTCTAAGCTTGGGGGGAGTTGATACGGCCATTTTGCATCACTATTCTATGTCTTAATTCACTATTATTCATTGATATATTTCGTATTGAGAGGTGATACTTGTGTTATTTCATCTATTTTTGCATGGTTGATGACTTTTGGAGCATGGACCGCTGCAGTCAGGATTCTGATGGAAAAGGTGATGTTTGGAGGCAACATTTGCGAAGATTAGAAAATCCAGGAAAATATATGGAAAATCCTATTTTTCCAGAAGACTAAGGATGCCAGAAGATGGAGTGGAGGTGGGCCATAGGGGCCCACACCACCCCATGGCGCGGGCAGGCCTAGGCTGTGCCTGGAGGTGGTATGGCCACCCTGGCCCACTCTAGCCTCTCCCCTCTGGCGTATATCATCCCCATGAAACCCTAAGACTCGGGGAGCGACCATAGAAAGATTCCGTTGCCTTTGCGCGGCGGAAAACACCGAGAGAGAAAGATCTCTCCGGCAGACAGATTTCTACTAGGGGAATTCCTTCCCGAAGAGGGGAGATCGTCGCCATCAACACCACCATCAAGCTGGACTTCATCGGGATCATCATCATCATCACCACCATCATCACCACCAGCACCCTCATCACCATCTCCATATTGCTGTAACAATTGAGTTGGATCTTGCATTAGTTCATAGGGGAAACTTTCCCGGTGTTGATTACTCTTTGTAGTTGATGCTATTGAGTGAACCATTGAATTATTGTCTATGTTCAGATTGTTATACATCATTATTCCATCTCTGATCATGATCCATATGATGTCTTGTGAGTAGTTCGTTTTGTTCTTGAGGACATGGGAGAAGTCTTGTTGTTAGTAGTGGAGTTCATTGAGAAAGATTCAATAGATTGTTATTTAAGTTGTGGTGTACTTCTTCTAGTGGTGTCATGTGAACGTCGACTACATGACACTTCACCTATATGGGCCTAGGGGAATGCATTGTGTATTTGGCTACTAATCGTAGGGGTTGCCGGAGTGACAGAAACATGAACCCATGTTAGGAAACCATTGCACAAGGGACGTAAGGGTCTTAGAGTTTAAAGATGTGGTTAGGTTCTACCTTAATTACCTTCTTGTACTTACGGATGTTTGGAAGGGGTTTAATCACAAGTATGTATTAGTCTTGGATGGGGCGGTACATTAGCATAGGTTCACCCACACAACACTTAGCAAGCTAAAGAAAATTAATCGACTATATGAGGTGAAAGCTCGAGAACGTTTGGTCATCTTAATAAATACAACCGGCTTGTCCTTTGTTGCATAAAGGATTGGGCCACTTGCTGCATTTATTCCTACTGTCTTTTATTTACTCGTACTTTGTTTACTTGCTTTATCAAAAACCCCTAAAAATCCGTTTGCTAAGTATTTGCAGAGAATTCCTGATCCATACCACTAGCCAGCACCTTCTGCTCCTCGTTGGGTTCGACACTCTTACTTATCAAAAATACTGTGATACACCCCCTATACTTGTGGGTCATCAACATGCTCATGTGTATTATGAAAAGAACAGACGTTCACTAACTCTAGTTTGATTTATGAAAATAGCACACATCCAATGACTCTAGCTATGGTTTGTGAAAAGAACACACATGCAATGACTCTAGTGGATCCCTATGTGGTTTGTGAAAAGAATAGACATTCACTGACTCTCATTGTGGTTTGTGAAAAGAACAGACATTCACTGACTCTAGTTGTGGTTCATGAAAAGAACACACATGCAATGACAACGGTGGATCCATATGTAGTTTGTGAAAAGAATATAGACATGCAATGACTCTGGTGGATCCATAGGTCATTTATGAGAAGAACAGACATGCAATGACTCTGGTGGATCCATATGTGGTTTGTGAAAAGAACACACATTCAATTACACTGGTAGATCCATATGTTGTTTCTGAAAAGAACACACATCCAATGACTCTAGTTGTGGTTAATGAAAAGAACACATGAAATGACAATAGTTGTGGTTAATTAAAAGAACACATGAAATGACTCTAGTGGATCCATATGTGGTATCTCAAAAGAACAGACATGCGATGACTCTAGATTCATGAAAGAACACACATGCAATGACACTAGTGGATCCATATGTTTTTAGGAAAAGAAGACACATTGAATGACACTAGTGGATCCGTATGTCGTTTGTGGAAAGAACAGACATGCAATGACTCTAACTGTGGTTTATGAAAAGAACAGGCATCCAATGACTCTGGTGAATCCTTATGTGGTTTGTGAAAAAAATAGATAAGCAATTAATCTTGCTATGGTTTCTAAAAAGAGCAGGCATGCAATGACTCTGGTGGATCCATGTGTGGTTTGTGAAATAATGGACATTCACTGACTCTAGTTGTGGTGCATGAAAAGAACACACATGCAATGACACTGGATCCATATGTGGTTTGTGAAAATAACAAACATGTAATGACACTGGTGGATCCATATGTGGTCTATGAAAACAACAGATATACTCATGTGGTTTGTGAAAAGAATAGACATTCACTGACTCTAGTTGTTATTCATGAAAAAAACACACATCCAATGACTCTAGCTATGGTTTGTGAAAAGAACAGACATGCAATGACTCTAGCTACGGTTAATGAAAACAACACACATGAAATGACTCTGGTGGATCCATATGTGGTTCATGAAAACAATACACATGCAATGAATCTAGTGGATCCATATGTGGTTTGTGAAAATAACAAACATGCAATGACTCTAGTGGATCCATATGTGGTTTGTGAGAATAACAGACGTGCAATGCCTCTGGTGGATCCATATGTGGTTTGTGCAACGAACACACATGAAATGACTCTAGTGGATCCTTATGTGGTTTGTGAAAAGAACAGACATGCAATGACTCTAGTTGTGGTTAATAAAAAGAACACACATGCAATGAATCTTGTGGATCCATATGTGGTTGTGAAAAGAACATTCACTGACTCTAGTTCTGGTTCATGAAAAGAACACACATGCAATAACACTAGTGGATCCATATGTGTATTGTGAAAAGAACAGACATGCAATGAATCTGGTGGATCCAAATGTGGTTCATGAAAAGAACAGACATGCAATGACTCTGGTGGATCCATATGTGGTTTGTGAAAAGAACACACATGAAATGACTCTAGTGAATCCTTCTATGGTTTGTGAAAAGAATAGACACTCACTGACTCTAACTATGGATAATGAAAAGAGCTCACATGCAATGACACTAGTGGATCCATGTGTGGTTTGTGAAAAGAACACACATTCAATGACACTGGTGGGTCCCTATGTGGCTTGTGAAAAGAAAAGACATCCACTGACTCTAGCTGTGGTTGATGAAAAGAACACATGAAATGACTCTAGTGGATCCATATGTGGTTTGTGAAGTGCAATGACTCTAGCTATGGTTGATGAAAAGAACACACATGCAATGAAACTGGTGGATCCATATGTGTTTTAGGAAAAGAACACACATTCAATGACACTAGTGGATCCATATGTGGTTTGTGAAAAGAACACACATGCTCATGTGGTTTATTAAAAGAACACACATCTAATGACACTAGTGGATCCTTATGTGGTTTGTGAAAAGAACACACATGCAATGACACTGTTGGATCCATATGTGGTTTGTGAAATGAACACACATCCAATTACTCTAGTGGATCCTTTTGTGGTTTGTGAAAAGAACAGACATGCAATGACTCTAACTGTGTTTTATCAAAAGAATAGGCATGCAATGACTCTGGTGGATCCATGTGTGGTTTGTGAAAGAAGAGACAGTCATTGACTCTAGTTGTGGTTCATGAAAAGAACACACATGCAATGACACTAGTGGACCCATATGTGGTTTGTGAAAATTACACACATGCAATGACACTGGTGGATCCATATGTGGTTTATGAAAAGAACACACACGCTCATGTGGATTATGAAAAGAAGATACATTCACTAACCCTAGTTGTGGTTCATGAAAAGATCACACATCCAATGACTCTAGCTATGATTTGTGAAAAGAACAGACATGCAATGACTCTAGCTGTGGTTAATGAAAAGAACACACATGCAACGACTGTGGTGGATCCATATGTGGTTCATGAAAAGAACACACATACAATGACTCTAGTGGATCCATATGTGGTTTTGAAAAGAATAGACATGCAATGACTCTGGTGGATCCATATGTGGTCTATGAAAAGAATGTACATGCAATGACACTGGTGGATCCATATGTGGTTCATTAAAAGAACACACATGCAATGACAGCGGTGGATCCATATGTCATTTGTGAAAAGAATAGACATGCAAGGACTCTAGTAGATCCATATGTGGTTTATGAGAAGAACAGACATGCAATGAATCTGGTGGATCCATATGTGGTTTGTGAAAAGAACACACATTCAATTACACTGGTAGATCCATATGTTGTTTCTGAAAAGAACACACATCCAATGACTCTACTTGTGGTTAATGAAAAGAACACATGAAATGACTCTAGTGGATCCATATGTGGTATCTGAAAAGAACAGACATGCAATGACTCTTGATTCATGAAAAGAACACACATGCAATGACACTGGTGGATCCATATGTTTTTAGGAAAAGAACACACATTCAATGACACTAGTGGATCCATATGTGGTTTGTGGAAAGAACAGACATGCATTGTCTCTATCTGTGGTTTATGAAAAGAACAGTCATCCAATGAATCTGGTGGATCCTTATGTGGTTTGTGAAAAGAATAGATAAGAAATGAATCTTGCTGTGGTTTCTGAAAAGAGCAGGCACGCAATGACTCTGGTGGATCCATGTGTGATTTGTGAAAGAACGGACATTCACTGACTCTAGTTGTGGTTCATGAAAAGAACACACATGCAATGACACTATTGGACCCATATGTGGATTCGTGAAAAGAACAAACATGCAATGACACTAGTGGATCCATATGTGGACTATGAAAAGAACAGATATACTCATGTGGTTCATGAAAAGAACAGACATTCACTGACTCTAGTTGTTATTCATGAAAAGAACACACATCCAATGACTCTAGCTATGGTTTGTGAAAAGAAAAGACATGCAATGACTATGGCTACGGTTAATGAAAACAACACACATGCAATGACTCAGGTGGATCCATATGTGGTTCATGAAAACAACGCACATGCAATGAATCTTGTGGATGCATATGTGGTTTGTGGAAAGAACAAACATGCAATGACTCTGGTGGATCCATATGTGGTTTGTGAGAATAACAGACATGCAATGACTCTGGTGGATCCATATGTGGTTTGTGCAATGAACACACATGAAATGACTCTAGTTGATCCTTATGTGGTTTGTGAAAAGAACAGACATGCAATGACTCTAGCAGTGGTTAATGAAAAGAACACACATGCAATGACTCTTGTGGATCCATATGTGGTTAGTGTAAAGAACATTCACTGACTCTAGTTGTGGTTCATGAAAATAACACACATGCAATGACACTAGTGGATCCATATGTGTATTGTGAAAAGAACAGACATGCAATGACTCTGGTGGATCCAAATGTGGTTCATGAAAAGAACAGACATGCAATGACTCCGGTGGATCCATATGTTGTTTGTGAAAAGAACACACATGAAATGACTCTAGTGAATCCTTATGTGGTTTGTGAAAAGAATAGACATTCACTGACTCTAACTGTGGTTAATGAAAAGAACACACATGCAATGACACTGGTGGATCCATATGTGGTTTGTGAAAAGAACATACATTCAATGACACTGGTGGGTACCTATGTGATTTGTGAAATGAAAAGACATCCACTGACTCTAGCTGTGGTTAATGAAAAGAACACATGAAATGACTCTAGTGGATCCATATGTGGTTTGTGAAATGCAATGACTCTAGCTATGGTTCATGAAAAGAACACACATGCAATGACACTGGTGGATCCATATGTGTTTTAGGAAAATAACACACATTCAATGACACTAGTGGATCCATATTAGGTTTGTGAAAAGAACACACATGCTCATGTGGTTTATTAAGAGAACACACATCCAATGACACTGGTGGATCCTTATGTGTTTTCTGAAAAGAACACACATGCAATGACACTATTGGATCCATATGTGGTTTGTGAAAAGAACACACATCCAATTACTCTAGTGGATCCTTATGTGGTTTGTGAAAAGAACAGACATGCAATGACTCTAACTGTGTTTTATCAAAAGAACAGGCATGCAATGACTCTAGTGGATCCATGTGTGGTTTGTGAAAGAAGAGAAAGTCATTGACTCTAGTTGTGGATCATGAAAACAACACACATGCAATGACACTAGTGGACCCATATGTGGTTTGTGAAAATAACACACATGCAAAGACACTGGTGGATCCATATGTGGTTTATGAAAAGAACACACATGCTCATGTGGATTATGAAAAGAACATTCACTAACCCTAGTTGTGGTTCATGGAAAGATCACATATCCAATGACTCTAGCTATGATTTGTGAAAATAACAAGCATGCAATGACTCTAGACGTGGTTAATGAAAAGAACACACATGCAATGACTCTGGTGGATCCATATGTGGTTCATGAAAAGAACACACATGCAATGACTCCAGTGGATCCATATGTGGTTTGTGAAAAGAATAGACATGCAATGACTCTGGTAGATCCATATGTGGTCTATGAAAAGAATGTACATGCAATGACACTGGTTGATCCATATGTGGTTTGTGAAAAGAACACACATGCAATGACTCTGGTGGATCCCTATGTGGTTTCTAAAGAGAACAAACATTCACTGACTCTAGTTGTGGTTCACGAAAAGAATACACATGCAATGAAACTAGTGGATCGATATGTGGATTGTGAAAAGAACAGGCATGCAATGGCTCTGGTGGATCCATATGTGGTTCATGAAAAGAACAGACATGCAATGACTCTAGTGGATCCATATGTGGTTTGTGAAAAGAACACACATAAAATGACTAGTGGATCTTTATGTGGTTTATGAGAAGAATAGACATTCACTAACTCTAATGGTGCTTAATGAAAAGAACACACATGCAATGACACTTGTGGATCCATGTGTGGTTTGTGAAAAGAACACACATTCAATGACACTGGTGGATCCCTATGTGGTTTGTGAAAAGAATAGACATCCACTGACTCTAGCTGTGGTTAATGAAAAGAACACATGAAATGACTCTAGTGGATCCATATGTGGTTTGTGAAAAGAACACACATGCAATGACTCTAGTTGTAGTTCATGAAAAGAAAACACATGCAATGACATTGGTGGATCCATATGTCTTTTAGGAAAAGAACACACATTCAATGATACTAGTGGATCCATATGTGCTTTGTGAAAAGAACACAGATGCTCATGTGGTTTATGAAAACAACACACATCTAATGACACTAGTGGATCCTTATGTGGTTTGTGAAAAGAACACACATGCAATGACACTGGTGGATCCATATGTGGTTTGTGAAAAGAACACACATCCAATGACTCTAGTGGATCCTTATGTTGTTTGTGAAAAGAACGAAGATGCAATGATTCTAACTATGGTTTATGAAAAGAACAGGCATGCAATGACTCTGGTGGATCCATATGTGGTTTGTTAAAGAACAGACATTCACTAACTCTAGTTGTGGTTCATGAAAAGAACACACAGACAATGACACGGGTGGATCCATATGTGGTTTGTGAAAAGAACACACATGCAATGACACTGGTGGATCCAAATGTGGTCTATGAAAAGAACAAACATGCTCATGTGGATTATGAAAAGAACAGACATTCACTGACTCTAGTTGTGGTTCATGAAATGAACACACATCCAATGATTCTAGCTATGGTTTGTGAAAATAACAGATATGCAATAACTCTAGTTGTGGTTAATGAAAAGATCACACATGCAATGACTCCGGTGGATTCATATGTGGTTCATGCAAAAGAACACATGCAATGACTCTAGTGGATCCATATATGGTTTGTCAAAAGAATAAACATGCAATGACTCTGGTTGATCCATATGTGGTCTATGAAAAGAACACACATGCAATGACACTTGTGAATCCATATGTGGTTTTTGAAAAGAACACACATGCAATGACTCTGGTGGATCCCTATGTGGTTTGTGGAAAGAACAGACTTTCACTAACTCAAGTTGTGGTTCATGAAAAGAACACACATGCAATGACACTTGTGGATCCATGTGTGGTTTGTGAAAAGAACATACATGCAATGACACTTGTGGATCCATATGTGGTTTGTGAGAGGAAAAGACATGCAATGACTCTAGTGGATCCATATGTCGTTTGTGAAAAGAACACGCATGAAATGACTCTAGTGGATCCTTATGTGGTTTGTGAAAAGAACAGACATGCAATGACTCTAGCTATGGTTAATGAAAAGAACACAGATGCAATGACTCTGGTGGATCCATGTGTGGTTTGTGAAAATAACACACATTCAATGACACTAGCGGATCCATATGTGGTTTGTGAAAAGAACACACATGCAATGACACTAGTGGATCCATATGTGGTCTATGAAAAGAACACACATGCTCATGTGGTTTATGAAAAGAACAGACATTCACTGACTCTAGTTGTGGTTTAAGAAAATAACACACATCCAATGACTCTTGCTATGGCTTGTGAAAAGAACACACATGAAGTGACTCTGGTATCCCTATGTGGTTTGTGAAAAGAACATACATTCACTAACTCTCATTGTGGTTTGTGAAAAGAACAGACATTCATTGACTCTAGTTGTGGTTCATGAAAAGAACACACATGCAATGACACCAGTGGATCCATATGTGTTTTGTGAAAAGAATAGACATGCAATGACTCTGGTGGATCCATATGTGGTTTATTAGAAGAACAGACATGCAATGACTCTGGTGGATCCATATGTGGTTTGTGAAAAGAACACACATTCGATTACACTGGTAGATCCATATGTTGTTTGTGAAAAGAACAAACATCCAATGACTCTAGTTGTGGTTAATGAAAAGAACACATGAAATGACTCTAGTGGATCCATATGTGGTATCTGAAAAGAGCAGACATGCAATGACTCTAGCTGTGGCTCATGAAAAGAACACACATGCAATGACACTGGTGGATCCATATGTTTTTAGGAAAAGAACACACATTCAGTGACACTAGTGGATCCATATGTGGTTTGTGGAAAGAACAGACATGCAATGACTCTAACTTTGGTTTATGAAAAGAACAGGCATCCAATGACTCTGGTGGATCTTTATGTGGTTTGTGAAAAGAACATATAAGCAATGAATCTTGCTGTGGTTTCTGAAAAGATCACTTATGTAATGACTCTAGTGGATCCATATGTGGTTTGTGAAAGAACGGACATTCACTGACTCTAGTTGTGGTTCATGAAAAGAGCACACATGCAATGACACTGGTGGATCCACATGTGGTTTGTGAAAAGAACAAACATGCAATGACACTGGTGGATCCATATGTGGTCTATGAAAAGAACACACATGCTCATGTGGTTTATGAAAAGAACAGACATTCACTAACTCTAGTTGTGGTTCATGAAAAGAACACACATCCAATGACTCTAGCTATGGTTTGTGAAAAGAACAGACATGCAATGACTCTAGCTACGGTTAATGAAAAGAACACACATGCAATGACTCTATTGGATCCATATGTGGTTCATGAAAACAACACACATGCAATGAATCTAGTGGATCCATATGTGGTTTGTGAAAAGAACAAACATGGAATGATTCTGGTGGATCCATATGCGGTTTGTGAGAATAACAGACATGCAATGACTCTAGTGGATCCATATATGCTTTGTGCAAAGAACACACATGCAATGACTCTAGTGGATCCTTATGTGGTTTGTGAAAAGAACAGACATGCAATGACTCTAGCTGTGGTTAATGAAAAGAACACACATGCAATGACTCTTGTGGATCCATATGTGGTTTGTGAAAACAACATTCACTGACTCTAGTTGTGGTTCATGAAAAGAACACACATGCAATGACTGGTGGATCCATATGTGTATTCTGAAAAGAAAAGACATGTGATGACTCTGGTGGATCGAAATGTGCTTCATGAAAAGAACAGACATGCAATGACTCTAGTGGATCCATATGTGGTTTGTGAAAAGAACACACATGAAATGACTCTACTGGATCCTTATGTGGTTTGTGAAAAGAATAGACATTCACTGACTCTAACTGTGGTTAATGAAAAGAACACACATGCAATGACACTGGTGGGTCCACGTGTGGTTTGTGAAAAGAACACACATTCCATGACACTGGTGGGTCCCTATGTGGTTTGTTAAAAGAAAAGACATCCACTGACTCTAGATGTGTGTCGTGGTGGTGTCATGGCAGATGCCATGTATAGGCTAAAGGTGGGGACTAATACTCGCTAGGGGAATCCAAGGAGGGATAGTGAAGTGATTCTCCACACAAGAGCTTGTATTGATTTAGTTCCAAGGTTACAAGTGCTCCTAGAGCTGTATTGGCGAGAGGAGGAAGAAGGAGCTCTCTTACTCTCACCCACAAATCTCACCTGAAACCCTTGACCAAAACAGAATCGTAGAGAGACCAACCACTTCTACAGAAGCCCTAGCCCCCCTTTTATAGGGGAGGCTCAGTTTCTGCCTAGGGCATACGTGGAGGCATATTCCTAAGAATATGCCTCCTCCCAAAGTGGTAAGCCGACCGGGTGCTTTTTCCCTCGCGTCACACATGCTTTAGCTACGTGAGCCTCTGACGGCGCCCTCGTCAGCCGACACGGGCGTCGTCACGCTTGTCGGCCACGCCCCGGTGGTCCTGTCCTTGCTCGGTTCGCTCAGGCAGTGCGTACCGGGGCTCCTTTTGACCAGCGAGATTCCTTCCTTCTCCTAGAAGCTTGCTGTGACCCGGATGATGGTTCATCCGGCCACACCTGTTCCTGCATATAAGTAAAACATGCACTTCTGACTCACTGCTTAAGTCGGATGAGACCTAGTTAGGCGAACGCCCCCGGGTCCGGATTACCCCGTGATTCGGCCTGCCTTGAGGTGTCCTGGCCAGCATCTGCGTTGGCCTTGCCGAACCTCGGCTAACTCGGCCTTTATACTCCGGCGTGACCCTACCCGGGGGTATCCCCCCAACATTAGTCCCCGAAGCTGGTGCGGTCTTAGTTACCTCAGCCGCTAAGGCCACACTAGGTTCAATCTTGTGCCCCCGTTGTTATTGCCGAGTTACCTCTGTACCTCGGACTGCTTGGATTTACGTTCCCTTCGCACATTTCAAGTTTTCACTTGCCGGCCGGGTTACCTCAGTTCCATCCGGGTCTTGCTTCCTTCTCTCGTACACTAACCCATGTGAAGGGTAATCATTATGTCATCTTATTTTAAGGGACGGTAGAGTAACCGCCGCAGTAATTGTCAGTTATCACTGTGCGCGGGTCACGTCACGCCTGCCTCCTCGTTTACCGCATCAGCGCGTCACGTCATAGGACTTTCTCCGTCCTGTGGCCCTCCGTGTGGCTCCTCACTGATTGGCCCGGACAGGTGATACACGGCCACAGCGTGTGGCCGGTCCATAGGGTGCGATCCCACTCACCCCTGACGGGAGTGGTTAAATAGCGGAGAGGTGCGTCCCTTATGATTTTCCCCCCTCTGCACCCCTCTGCCCGCTGCTATTCTTCTTCCTCTTCCTCGCGACCGCGCCACCGCCAGCATTGCCAAAAAGCAGCGTCGCTGCCACGCTTCTTCGTCGCACCTCCGCGTCGCCGCCACCACGACGCGAATTTCTCGCCACGGGTCCGCGCCGGTCCTGGCCACTGTCCCCTGCCGCCTCCAGTGCCAGCGAGGGCCTCGAGGACCTGATGACTGAAGAGGAACTCATTGTTGCTGAGCAGGAGATGGAAGAAGACGCCGCGGCGCGTGGGCCGGCTCCTGGGTCTGCCAGGATGACCTGGACTGGCTCTACCGGACCAGACGCATCCCGGCCGACGTCGCCGCGCGTCTTCCTTCCAACGAACT
This sequence comes from Avena eriantha, assembly GCA_910589775.1. Classification (NCBI taxonomy): domain Eukaryota; kingdom Viridiplantae; phylum Streptophyta; class Magnoliopsida; order Poales; family Poaceae; genus Avena; species Avena eriantha. The sequence goes on along the minus strand of CAJUXJ010000556.1, from coordinate 43,522 downwards.
GGCCCCCTCACCCAATCCGGGCGAGTTCGTCGTATTTCTGTCCCATTTCCAACAGGGCTTCGGCTTGCCGGTGAGTGATTTTTTCTAGGACTGGCTCGGTACGTACCAACTCCAACCACACCACCTTCCAGCCAACGCCATCACCTCTCTTTCTGCCTTTGCTTCTACGATCGAAGGCTACGCCGGACTATGGCCCACGAAAGAGCTTTGGATCTGGTTCTTCGGCCTTCGTCGCAACGTCATTCCCAACATCCACGTTGATCTGGAGTACAAGCAGCTCACTCAATTCGGAGCGGCCTCCACTTCTCCCAGGCGATTTTCCGTTTTTCCCCGGGTCACCGGGCTAGAGTCCTGCAAAGGATGGGCCCGGACCTTCTTCCATGTCCGGAATACGGGCACCGAAGACTTGATCCGGTTGCTTCCCTACACTCCGGGTCGACCTAACCCGGACCTGTGGGATGTGATCCCCAAGAAGCCCACAGCCTTGGCCAACCAAGTGAGGAAAAGGTTTGCGAAACTGAAGGGGCTCGGGCTATGCAACGAGGATGCCATGATCACCTTTGTGCGTAACCGAATCTCACCCCTCCAAAAGTGCACTCACAAGGTGTGCCACATGAGCTACGGCCACGATCCTAAACGGACCTCGTCCTTCGAGCTGACCAACTCGGAGATTTATCGCCGGGTCAAGGCTCTCTTCACCACTCACAAGGACTTTTCCACTGATTGGTCTTGGGGGATTGAGCATTTCTGCCGTGACCGGCTTCCTCCCACGATAAGTTTCATGCTGCAAACTTAACCCGGATTTATTACATGTCAGTTATTGTTGCAATTTTTGACTCTTTTGTTCGCTCTTTCCCTTAGCAATTCCTTCAGCAGACCCTTGAGGACGGCACCAATCCGTCCCTTAAGTGGGCGCCGAACCGGGAGACTCCGGATGAGGAAGAGCTGGACCTGGAGATGTTCCTCCCTATGACCGACGCCATGAAACGACCCACGGGTAAATCCTCTTCTATTAGAGATTGGCCCGATGATGAAGATGACTCGGAAATCGAGGTGATTGAACCTTTTGAGGTTGTCCCCCTTCCTTTTGCTTTTCCGCCATAAGCTCACGCCGGCGGTCATATTCACAAGGATCCCCCTCTCGCTACGGGCGAGCCTGTTCTGGTGGAAACGAAGAAGAAACGTGGGGCTTCTTCGAGTTCTTCCTCCGGACCCTCTCAGCCCGTTAAAAGGCGAAAGAAGTCCGGGGACAAGACTGCCCCCAAACCAGCAGGAAAGGCCCCAGCACGAAGGGCTCGGAAACCCAAAGCGGCCGAAACCTCGGATGCGTAAGTCCTTCTTTCTTCTATAACTCGTTCTTTCTCACTTCGTCGTAATTTTTCTTCTGACATTATTTGATTTCACAGTCCTCCGGTGGAGGTCCCTCAAAGTGGATCTAGCATCTCTTCCCCTCTCCGACTTAGCCCTTCACCCCGTCGTGACGACGAGTCACGTCCGCTGAGCCCTATTCCGGAGGGCTCTGCGGCCGCTCCGGGTCATCCTGGAGCGGGGGGAACCGGCCCAGCCGGAGCAACGACACCCACCACCTCGGCAACGCCACAACCAGCAGCCACTAAGGCTACCTCCACTCCAGCATCCGTTCCAGTACCAGCAGCCAAACCAGCACCATCTCCAACTCCGGCATCAGCACCCACTCCGGCTACGAAAACATCAGTGCCGGCACCAAGTCCAGCAACGAGAGTACCAGCGCCCAGTTCCTCTGCATCTTCTGAATCTTCTCAATCTCTGAAAACTGCTGCTACGGCTTCTTCTTCCCAGCAAGCCAAGGGCAAGAAGATTCAAGACGTTGCCAAGCCCAGTACTGCCGAGCCTGGACAACGTACCCTCATATCGATGCTTCCTAAGAAAACACCTGCGGCAAAGGACGCCCCTGCCGAGCCAACCGATGCCCAGCAGTTGGTCCTGCATACCAGCCCCGCCCTTGCCTTGGTGGAGAGGAAGGAAGCACATGAAAAGGGCTTGGTGATGCCCCATATGCCCACCGGAGAACTGTACCCCCCCGAGCCTTATGGAATTTGTCATGAACTGGAATAAGGCAGAGGTAGTCCAGGAATCTGATCTCCCAGAAAAGTTCGGCCCCGCCGAGTTTTCCGCTTAGATGAATACCGCCGCAAAGGCCATTAACCTTGCTGGACGAATGATGGAGGTACGTCATTTCTCCTTTGCAAATTGTAGATAATAACCATTAGTCCCTGAGCCTCCGGGGGAGTAACTTGTTACTCGGCCGGATGCTCTTTTATAGAACTAACGTAACTCCATGATAACTTCGAATATGCACACACCTAGAGCCGGGATAAGTTCCACTTGGCCCGGATTTAGTACACTTCGAACATGCACACACCTAGAGCCGGGTTAAGTTCCACTTGGCCCGGATTTTAGTACACTTCGAACATGCACACACCTAGAGCCGGGTTAAGTTCCACTTGGCTCGGATTTTAGTACACTTCGAACATGCACACACCTAGAGCCGGTTTAAGTTCCACTTGGCCCAGATTTTAGTACACTTCGAACATGCACACACCTAGAGCCAGGTTAAGTTCCACTTGGCCTGGATTTTAGTACACTTCGAACGTGCACACACCTAGAGCCGGGTTAAGTTCCACTTGGCCTGGATTATAGTACACTTCGAACGTGCACACACCTAGAGCCGGGTTAAGTTCCACTTGGCCCGGATTTTAGTACACGTCGAACATGCACTAGGCTGACTTAAGTTTCTATATATTTTTTACGTGACCACCAACCGCCGGAGTGCTGAATTCCAACTCTTGCTGGATACGCACAAGAATCTTCGCACGAAACAGGCTGCACTCATCGAGGAGTATGAGAAAAGGGGTAAATTTCTTTCTCATCCTTTCCTCAATTTTCTTCAACTTCATTTGCCGAACTAATCTGATTGTTCGGTTTCCGCAGCTGGGGTGGAAGCCGAAAACAAGATAATGTGGAAGAACTTGGAGAAGATCAAGGGTACGTCCTTCTTGTCTGTCTTTACCGTGGTTTCCATCGGCTTTCCTCCTTGGCTCGGCAAATATTCATTCTTCGCCACTGCCGGGCCAATGCACTATTTCAGCATCACTTGAAGATAGTGTGCCTGTGCCTGACGTGATGCTACATTTTCTCGAACAAGCAGGGCAACACCAACCGAACTAAAGAAGAAAGATGATGAGCTCGCCCTCCTCCGGACCAAAGACGATGAGATAGCCAAGCTCAAGGCTGAGATGGCTAAAATGAAGGCACAGCACCAAACAGAGCTAAAAAGGCTGGCCAGGACTACACCGAAGAACGCGAGCGCCTCAAACTCCAAAATGCTAAGGACCATGAGCTTCTTCAGGAAGCCGAGGTTAAACTTGAGTCGGCAAATGCTGAGCTCGAGCAGCTTCGGAAGAGGCGTGAAGCTTGCACCAAGGAATTGACCCGGATTCACAGTCACATCTCACGTAATTTCTTTTCCTTTATCCGCCTTATTTCTCCGGGTTACTTCATATGTCTTGTTTTCTCAGCTTTGCCCTTTGCCTTGTTTCCCAGGCCACTTTCCAGATGGTACTACTATTGCCAATGCTGCTGTTGCCAATTTCCGCCAAGAAAGGGGTACTCCGGTCGCTCCTGAGGGTGAGAGCATTCCCTTCGACATGGAGGACCTGTTGGTCAGCCTGTCCTCTCGTGTGGAAATCATCAAGAACTATGGCAGGGACCTCCTCGATGTTGCAGTCCGAGTCTTCAACACCTTGTGGCCCGCCGATGATGCTCCGGAGAGAGTCACACAGCTCGCTGAAAAACTTTTGGAAATCGAGACCGAACTCGACCTCTGGCGAGAGTCCGCTGGACGTGTTGCAGCCGATACCATCCTTCACCACATTTTGACGTGGTATGAGAAGATAGATCTCAGCCTCCTCACACGCCTGCGCACCGGATCCAAATGGACAGATGACCCGGAGTGGGTAGCTCGGCGCCAGGCTTGCGCCCACAGCCTCATCGAATATGCCCCCATTCACGAATGGACTGAGGGTCCGAGCTTCCTGGAAGTCGCAGGCGAAGAGGAAGTTGAGAACGTTGAAGATGATTCGGGTGAAGACGAAGAGGACACTGCCTCGGATATCGAAGAGGGCGACGACGATGCCGAACTTCCTCCCGCTGCTCCTTAAGTAAAAAACACTTAAAAATTTATGAGATCCTCGGTATGCCGGGTGGAATTGTATTCCAAACACATGTGATATTTTGCTACTAAGTACTTATGCCGGATTAACTTGGGCGTAGTCCCCGAGTGTCTTTTTCTTGTTCGTTCAATCTTTTGGCTCGGATCGTGTCTACCTTGATTCGGTTTTACAACTTACGAATCCGGGCTTGAAGAATTGTCTTAACAATACTGGGAAACTTTTAGACTTAGCTCAAAAATAAAACTGTATAACAATTTGAAAATAAATACGGGGTTAGTCCAAAACAAAAATGTCAGCTCGAATAAATTCTTTTCCTTAGTCGTTTTTCATGTGCTACGCAATTCCAAACTTGTTCTCTTGCTTGCCATGAAGCCAATTCTTGTTGGACAGCAGCAAGTCGAAGAGTTGGGTTTTTGGTGCTCACACACTACTAATCCGAGTTAAGTAGAATAACTTACTCCAGCTGACGCGCAGAAAATAACAAACATCATTAAGGCAGTCCCCGAGTTACTGCTCGAGGTGCCAACATTTCATTGATAAGCTCATTGCCGACATACATACCGACATATGAGATACCCCGGATACATACACTTCTTATCTAGGTGTAGAAAGGCCGAGGTAGAGCTATGTTCCATGGTCGCTTGGATTCCTCTCCGGACCTGTCTGCCTTGTTCTTTTCCTGTGGCTTTGCTCTATAAGATAGTAAGAATCATTGTGCAATGCTTTTCTCACGATGAACGGCCGTTCCCATGGGGGGGGATAATTTATGCATTCCAATAGTACGTTGTACCAACCAGAGCACTAGATCGCCTTCCCAAAAGACTCAGGGGCACACTTTCCGGCTATGATAGCGTCGGAGATTTTGCTGATATATGGCGGATCTGGACAGTGCCAGTTCTCTAGCTTCTTCCAGCAGATCAACATCATTTTGCCGGGCTTCTTGCACTTCGGCTTCTGTGTATTGGGTGACCCTAGGCGAATCATGCTCTATGTCGGCTGGTAATACAGCTTCTTCCCCATATACCAGAAAGAACGGCGTATAACCTGTTGATCGATTCGGAGTTGTTCTTAAACTCCACAGTACCGCTGGTAGTTCTTCTATCCAGCACCCTGCTGATCTTTGCAGCGGGTCAATGAGCCAGGGTTTTATCCCGGATAATACTAATCCGTTGGATCTTTCCACTTGACCGTTCGATGCGGGGTGGGCTACCGAAGCTACGTCCAGCCGGATCCTCTTATCCCGGCAGAAACGAGCAAATGCTCCTTCCGCAAAAATTGTGCCATTATCAGTTATGATACTGTGTGGATAACCGTACCTCAAGATGATATCTTTCAGGAACGTTATGGCCATAGCTCCATCACATTTTCTTATAGGCTTCACCTCAATCCACTTTGTAAACTTGTCCACCATTACCAGAATGTGAGTCATATTTCCCCTTGCTGGTTTGAACGGGCCAACAATATCCAAGCACCATACAGCAAATGGCCAAGTGATTGGGATGGTCTTGAGTTCCGACATTGGCATATGTGTCTTGGTAGCGTACCGCTGACAACCATTACATTTTCTGACCAGATCTTCTGCTTGCTCTAAGGCATTTGGCCAGTAGAATCCGTGTCGGAAAGCTTTTGCTACCAAGGCTCGGGATGAGGCGTGATGCCCGCATTCCCGCTGATGTATATCTCGGATGATTTCAAGCCCTTCTTCCGGGTCAACACACCGCTGGAGGACATTGGTCACACTTCTTTTGTATAACACGGAATTGATGATCGTGTAGCCCTTTGCCCTCCTCTGTGTTTGCCTGGATAGCACCTCCTTAGTGGGCAACGTTCCATCCTTCAGGAATTGAAGTATATGCAGTGCCCAAGCCGGTATTGGCCGCACGGGGAACACGTCCTCGTCTATCTCCATCTGATCCACCGGAATAACTTCAATTGGACCATGCTGAGCAGTCCCCGGGTCTTGCAAAGCAATCCCCGGGTTTTGCGCACCACTTCCCGTGTCCACGTCCATGGGCACAACTCCGGATTATGTGTCCTCCGGGACGTAGATTGACTCGGATTCCGGGGATGGCCTGATGGATGGTTTCTTGAGGTGCTCTAATGCTACACCCGGTGGAATTGCTTGTCTGGTTGACCCGAGCTTTGACAGCATGTCTGTAGCCTCATTTTTCCACCTGGGGTACATGATGAAATTCGCATCCCTCAAACTAACCAGAAATCTTCTGCACATGAAATCTGTATAGTGCCATGTTTGGATCAAGGGCGTCCCACACTCCGGACACTTGCTACACCACCAAATCCGAGTCGCCAAAGCATATGATCCGACGTATACCAATTTCTTTTGCTACCTTGAACCCATGCACAAGTGCTTCATACTCAGCGACATTGTTTGATGCGGTGAAGTGGATCTATAGCACATATTTCAACTGGTCCTTCTTTGGCGACGTGAGTACCACTCCGGCACCTAGCCCGGTTTTTGGTTTTTGATCCGTCAAAGTGCATTCGCCAATAGTTCGGATCAGGAAGCGGTGGTTCGTACTGCACCTCGGCCCAGTCCACGAAAAAGTCCGCCATAGCTTGAGACTTGATGGCTTCTCTCCTGTCATATTGTGGAGCATAAGGAGCTAGCTCAATTGCCCATTTTGCAATTCTGCCGCTTACATCCTTGTTACTCATTATCTCGGATATAGGGGCCTCACATATGACCCGGATGGGATGCTCCTCAAAGTAGTGCTTCAGTTTCTTGGCGGCCATGTACACGCCATATGCCACTTTTTGATAATGTGGGTAGTTCTGCTTTGAGGTTGACAACACTTCGCTCAAATAATACACCGGCCTTTGCACCGACTTACCTTGCTCATCGCGCTCCACCACTATCACTACACTTACAACTCAGTTGGTTGCGGCTATATAGAGTAACATTGGCTCCTTTGATAGTGGTGAAGCTAGCACTGGTGCCGTGGCTAACATTTTCTTTAGGTTGGTAAAGGCTTCATCAGCCTGCGGTGTCCAAATGAACTTATCCGACTTTTTCATGAGTTGGTAAAGAGGCAAAGCCTTTTCTCTCAACCGACATACAAACCGACTTAACGAGGCCAGGCAACCTGTGAACTTCTGGACATCGTTAAGACACTTCGGCAGTTCCATTCGTTCGATGGCCCGGATTTTAGTTGGATTAACCTCGATACCTCGACTGGAGACGAGAAAACCGAGCAATTTTCCAGCCGGGACACAGAAGGTGCATTTTTCCGGGTTAAGTTTCATCCGGAGCCTTATTAGTTTTGCAAACGTTTGCCTGATATCGTCAAGGAGCGTTTTTCTTTCCTTGGTCTTGATAACCACATCATCCACGTACACCTGTACATTTTGACCTATTTGGTCGTGCAAACATTTTTGCATACATCTCTGGTACGTTGCCCCTGCATTACGTAAACCAAATGGCATGGTGCGATAGCAGTAAGCCCCATACGGGGTAATAAACGCAGTCTTTATTTGATCATCTGGATTCAGAGGTATCTGGTGGAAACCAGAATAAGCATCAATGAATGACAACAGTTCGCATCCAGCAGTTGAGTCTATGACCTGATCTATACTTGGCAGCGGAAATGGGTCTTTTGGACACGCCTTGTTCAGGTTCGTGTAATCGATACACGTATGCCAAACCACTGCCACGTTCGGGTCATCCTTCTTCTTTTCCACAAGCACCGGATTAGACAGCCAATCTAGATAAAGAACTTCCATGATAAATCCTACAGCTAGCAATCGAGCTATCTCGTCTCCAATGACTTTCCTCTTATCTTCAGCGAAGCGGCGGAGAGGTTGCTTCACCGGCTTGGCTCCGGGTCTCACATTCAAAGAGTGCTCGGCCAACTCCCTCGGAACACCTTGCAAGTCCTGTGTGGACCAAGCAAAAATGTCCTGATTCTCACGGAGGAAGCTGACGAGCTCGCTTTCCTATTTATCACTTAGCCCGGCACCAATTGTTACGGTGCGCTCTGGGAACATGTCATCAACGGGAACCTTCTTGGTATGTTTCGTGGCCTGGAAAGAGACAGTTCCATGCGGGTTGCTCAGCGTCGGCATATACTGCTGCGCGGAATGAGGCAATGTCGCCACCTCTTGAATTCTTCTTTTTTCCTGCGCGATCACAAGTGACTCGGCTAAGTTTGATCCGGCCGACGCACACTCCATGGAACGTCGGAAGTCCCCAGCAATGGTAATCACTCCGTTTGGTCCGGGCGATTTCATCTTCAAGTAGCTGATACGACAACTTGCCATGAACTTGTTCAGCGCTGGCCTTCCGAGCAACGCATGATACGCGCTTTCTAAGTTCACCACTTCGAACTCCATATTTTTAGTTCGGCAATTATACCTTGTGCCGAACAAGACGTCGACCTGGACCTTGCCTATGGGCTCGCAAGAAATGTCGGGCACAATGCCATGGAAAGTTGTCCTCGTGGCCTGGAGCATGTTCTCCGAGATACCCAACTTGCACATTGTGTCCGCATACATGATATTTATGCTACTGCCATTGTCGATCAGTATCTTTGAGAACCTTACGTTAATGCTAGGTCCAATGAGCGTAGGATCCAGCACCAACGCATACGAACCAGGGCTCGGCATGAGCGTAGGATCCAGCACCAACGCATACGAACTAGGGCTCGGCATGAGCTTGGGATGATCCCTAACATTAGCTGTTGCGTGTTCGCTCCGGAGAGAAATTGCTGCCGGGGTAACTCCTGCCGAGGCTGATCATTCCGGGGTTCCTGAGCATTCTCCAAGCCACCTTGCTCGATCTTGCGCATCCACTCGCATTGCCTTGTCGTATGACCCGCTGGGTTGTTCGGATTTGGCGTGTGAAACTTACACGGCTGGTCCAACATCGACTCGTAAGTATACCTCGGACGGTCTTTCCTTTCTTGCCACTACTTCTTTTGCTCCGGTGTCCAAGTTTTCTTCCCATCGTTCCTTGGAGTCCATTGACCTCCAGTTTTCTAGCGCTGGCTACCCCCTGCTGTGGGTTGATCTTGATTCACAGCTGCAACTTGGTGCGAACCGTACCGGTGGTCCGGTCTATCATCTCTCCTTTTTCCTCTGTAATCATTCCTCCGGGATGATCCGGATCCATCCCTCTGATAGTACTCATCGCTTGACTCGGTTGAGGCGAGCCTTGGTTGGGTCGGGTCACCCAACGCATACGAATCTGCAATTCGGATCATTTCTGCCAACGTAGCCGGCATTTCCCGTTGCAATTTCATCCATAGCTCGCTTGCATATATGCACCCCTGTGCAAACCATGCTATGGCCTGTGATTCTATCACGCCCTCGCATGAGTTTCTCACGGTACACCACCGGGTCAAGAACTCCCGGTCTGTCTCATTGGGTCTTTGCTTGCACATAGCTACGGTCTGTGGCCTATTTGGCCTTTGATACGTACTCGAAAAATTGTTGATGAACATTTCTTCGAAATCTATCCAGCAGTTGATGCTTCCTGGTGGCAAATTGTTCAACCACACCCTTGCCGGGCCTTCCAACATCTGGGGTACATACCGTACGGCCCATCTCAGGTTGCCTGTGGCAATTTTTACAGCCGTAGCATAGTTTATCAGCCAATCCTCTGGCTTGGTGCTACCGTCATAGGTCTTGGTGCCCCTGGGCAGCTGAAAGTTTGGTACTGGTGGCTCTTTCAAGATCCGGGGTCCAAAACATGCTGGACCCGGTGGACCTTGACATACAATATGTTCCGACCTATATAGTCGATCCAGTTTCAACCTTGCATCATCCGGCATCAAATCCCTACTTCCCAATCTCGACCCTATCACATGATAGTCCGGTCTCGGGTATCCCGCATTTTCCATCTCCGAATCATCGTCGTTATACCGGTTTTGCTCTTGCGGCGCACCTTTCTTTTGTACACCTCGGCCGGCACTGTGCTCTTGCCTTGGCATGTTCCGCTGCTGCGGTTGTCTTGCTCCAGCTGATTTTTGCTGCCCGGCATTGCCGTTGACAATGTTCCCTTGACCGGCATTGCCTTGGTCGCGGTTACCTCGGCCAGCTTCACCTCGGCTCACACTCCGTCGATCATCATTTTGCTGCGCTTCTTTTTCTTTCCCTGCCTGTGTCGGGTCATACGGGACAATCTGTTTGTTCCATCTGGTCGAGGTTACCACCTCCTCTCTCCTTGGACCACCATGAGGGGACGATGAGGCTCCAGCGGATTTCTCTGGGTTACCCACCGCCAAATGGACGATCTTGGAGGCTCCAGCGCTTTCCGGGTTTGCCCTGAGCAGTTCCTCGTTTTGCCTATTTGCAATCCGAACCAGCTCGTTAACCCGATCTTGCTGCCTTTGCCGGGCTTCACCCGTCAGTCCCTCTAACTCGGACGCAGCCGCATCCGCTGCTCTGAGGTTCTTGGCCGGGGTACTATACCTCGGCAGCCCCACGGACAAACAGTTTTCTGACTCCTCATTTCCGGCATCACCTTCTCTGTTCATCTCGCTCATGAGATTTCTCCCTTTGACTTTTACATTATCATCCTTGTTCGCCTTAGCGTACTCACGCAGCGTCATGTTCAACGACTGCTGGGCCGCGGCTATTTTCTTTGCACCCTCTAGTATTTTCTGCCTAGTTTCTTCCAGCTCAGCCTGTGCACGAGCCGGATCTACCGCTGCTACTACAGGGTTTGCCAAGCTATCCATTGCCTCTCTCAACACGTTTTCCGGCCTCTCTAGCGGAGGACCTCTACCTTTCCTTGGTGCCTTGGGCGTCACCTCCGGATCTGGCGCCGGATCTTTGCTTGCACCGCACCTGGCGCTGTCATCATTACCTCTACATGGTCCGGGGAACGAGCGATACGCTCCCCACGAGCCATAGTGAGGGGCGGTTCACCTACTTCGACGACGTGGCGCGGATGAACGCTAGACACGTCCACCACAATGTATACCTTGTGCGTGGCGAGCTTGACGAAGACGCCGTTGCGCGGGAGAGGGCGCGTGCCGAAGTAGCCTGCGTTGTCGCTGACGAAGTCCCGCGCTCCAAAGCGTTGAACGAGCCCGGAGACGATGCGCTCGCCGGTGGCGATGAAGTTTCCCGTCCTGATTTTGACCCCTGCTAGCGCTGCTAGCCCCATGGTGGGCGCCAACTGTCGTGGTGGTGTCACGGCAGATGCCATGTATAGGCTAAAGGTGGGGACTAATACTCGCTAGGGGAATCCAGGGAGGGATAGTGAAGTGATTCTCCACCGAAGAGCTTGTATTATTTACTTCCAAGGTTACAAGTGCTCCTAGAGCTGTATTGGTGAGAGGAGGAAGAAGGAGCTCTCTTACTCTCACCCACAAATCTCACCTGAAACCCTTGACCAAAACAGAATCGTAGAGAGACCAACCCCTTCTATAGAAGCCCTAGCCCCCCTTTTATAGGAGAGGCTCGGTTTCTGCCTAGGGCATACGTGGAGGCATATTCCTAAGAATATGCCTCCTCCCAAAGTGGTAAGCCAACCGGGGTGCTTTTTCCCCCGCGTCACACATGCTTTAGCTACGTGAGCCTCTGACGGCGCCCTCGTCAGCCGACACGGGCGTCGTCAGACTTGTCGGCCACGCCCCGGTGGTCCTGTCCTTGCTCGCTTCGCTCAGGAAGTGCGTATCGGGGCTCCTTTTGACCAGCGAGATTCCTTCCTTCTCCTAGAAGCTTGCTGTGACCCGGATGATGGTTCATCCGGCCACACCTATTCCTGCATATAAGTAAAACATGCACTTCCTACTCACTGCTTAAGTCGGATGAGACCTAGTTAGGCGAACGCCCCCAGGTCCGGATTACCCCGTGATTCGGCCTGCCTTGAGGTGACCCGGCCAGCATCTGCTTTGGCCTTGCCGAACCTCGGCTAACTCGGCCTTTATACTCCGGCGTGACCCTACCCGGGGGTATCCCCCCAACAATGTGGTTAATGAAAAGAACACACATGCAATGACACTGGTGGATCCATATGTGTTTTAGGAAAAGAACACACATTCAATGACACTAGTGGATCCATATGTGGTTTGTGAAAAGAATACACATGCTCATGTGGTTTATTAAAAGAACACACATCCAATGACACTGGTGGATCCTTATGTGTTTTGTGAAAAGAACACACATGCAATGACACTGTTGGATCCATATGTGGTTCGTGAAAAAAACACACATCTAATTACTCTAGTGGATCATTATGTGGTTTGTGAAAAGAATAGACATGCAATGACTCTAACTGTGGTTTATCAAAGGAACGCGCATGCAATGACTCTAGTGGATCCATGTGTGGTTTGTGAAAGAAGAGACATTCATTGCCTCTAGTTGTGGTTCATGAAAAGAACACACATGCAATGACACTAGTGGACCCATATGTGGTTTGTGAAAATAACACACATGCAATGGCACTGGTGGATCCATATGTGGTTTATGAAAAGAACACACATGCTCATGTGGATTATGAAAAGAACATACATGCACTAACTCTAGTTGTGGTTCATGAAAAGATCACACATCCAATGACTCTAGCTATGATTTCTGAAAAGAACAAACATGCAATGACTCTAGCTATGGTTAATGAAAAGAACACACATGCAATGACTCTAGTGGATCCATGTGTGGTTCATGAAAAGAACACACATGCAATGACTCTAGTGGATCCATATGTGGTTTGTGAAAAGAATAGACATGCAATGACTCTGGTGCATCCATACGTGGTCTACTAAAATAACGTACATGCAATGACACTGGTGGATCCATATGTGGTTTTTGAAAAGAACACACATGGAATGACTCTGGTGGATCCCTATGTGGTTTCTGAAGAGAACAGACATTCACTGACTCTAGTTGTGGTTCATGAAAAGAACACACATGCAATGACACTAGCGGATCCATATGTGGATTGTGAAAAGAACAGACACGCAATGACTCTGGTGGATCCGTATGTGGTTCATGAAAAGAACAGACATGCAATGACTCTGGTGGATCCATATGTGGTTTGTGAAAAGAACACACATAAAATGACTGTAGTGGATCCTTATGTGGTTTATGAGAAGAACAGACATTCACTAACTCTAGCTGTGGTTAATGAAAAGAACACACATGCAATGACACTGGTGGATCCACGTGTTGTTTGTGAAAAGAACACACATTCAATGACACTGGTGTGTCCCTATGTGGTTTGTGAAAAGAAAAGACATCCTTTGACTCTAGCTATGGTTAATGAAAAGAACACATGAAATGACTCTAGTGGATCCATATGTGGTTTGTGAAATGCAATGACTCTAGCTGTAGTTAATGAAAATAACACACATGCATTGACAATGGTGGATCCATATGTGTTTTAGGAAAATAAAACACATTCAATAACACTAGTGGATCCATATGTGGTTTGTGAAAGAACACACATGCTCATGTGGTTTCTTAAAAGAACAGACATCCAATGACACTGCTGGATCCTTATGTGGTTTGTGAAAAGAACACACATGCAACGACACTGTTGGAATCCATATGTGGTTTGTGAAAAGAACAGACATCCAATTACTCTAGTGGATCATTATGTGGTTTTTGAAAATAACAGAGATGCAATGACTCTAACTATGGTTTATCAAAAGAACAGGCATGCAATGACTCTGGTGGATCCATGTGTGGTTTGGGAAAGAAGAGACATTCATTGACTCTAGTTGTGGTTCATGACAAGAACACACATTGTTAGGGGGATGATCCTCGGGTACCCCAACCATATAAGAAACAAGACAGTCGGATCGCGTCCGGCTGACCAGATGCAGCCGGACAGGGCAAGACAAGCCGGCTATCACCCGATAGCCGGATCGGCAAGGGAGAGCCGGATACGGCGACGTAGCCGGACTCAATCAATGGGACAGGACGACATGCGTATCAATGCACGGTACGCCCTGTATGATGACAAGACGTGCAACCACCCGCCCATACCGAAGACTTTGCGTGGGTGACGCTGGAACAGTGGCCTGTGCTGACGAGGGGCTCGTACGGCATCCATCGAGGCAAATCCGGAGAAGATCGCGGCCATCGAAAGGATGCAGCCGCCCAGGAACCTGCTTGGAGTCCAGAAGTTCACCGGATGCCTGGCTTCCCTCAGTCGCTTCGTCAGCCGGCTGGGGGACAAGGCACTCCCATTGTACCAGCTGATGAAGAAGACGTACAAGTTCTCCTGGACTTCGCAAGCTGACACCGCGTTTCACGACCTCAAGCCCATGCTATCCACAGCACCGGTTCTAGCCACGCCGGCTAGTAAGGAACCGATGTTGCTCTATATAGCAGCCATCAGCCGGGTCGTCAGCGTCGTCCTGGTGGTGGAGCGCCCCGAGAAAGGCAAGGCTCAGCCGGTTCAGAGACCCATCTACTACCTCAGTGAGGTTCTCTCCCTCTCCAAGCAGAACTACCCCCACTACCAGAAGATGTGCTACGGCGTGTACCTGGCATGCAAGAAGCTCAAGCACTACTTCCAGGAGCACCCGATTAAGGTTGTGTGCACTGCACCCCTTTCGGAAATCATCGGCAACAAGGATGCCACCGGCTGAGTCGCCAAGTAGGCCATCGATCTTGCCTCCTACTCCATCCAGTACGAGCCCCGGCTCACGATCAAGTCGTAGGCATTGGCGGACTTCCTCGTCAACTAGGCCGAGATCCAGTATCTCCCACCGGTTCTGGATTCGGACCACTGGTGAATTCACTTCGACGGGTCGAAGATGCTCGGTGGCTTGGGAGCCGGCATCGTGCTCACCTCGCCCAAAGGAGACCGGCTGGAGTACGTGCTGCAGATCCACTTCAAAGCCTCCAACAATGTAGCCGAATACGAGGCACTGTCGCACGGGCTCCAGCTGGCCAAGGAGATTGGTGTCAACCGGATCCTGTGCTTCGGTGATTTGGACTTGGTGGTCCAACAGGTGTCCGGAGAATGGGATGCCAGAGATGCAAACATGACTCTCTACCGACTCCACATCCAGAAGCTCAGCGCCTCCTTCGATGGGTGCGAATTTCACCACATCCCCCGTGTCAACAACGAGGTAGCCGATGGGCTCTCCAAGATCGGATCCACCAGGCAGGCTATCCCACCAGGGGTCTCCTTGGAGCACCTGCGCAAGCCATCCATCAACCCATCACCAGAATCAGACTCCATCGTATGGGCAAGAAGCATTCCGGCTGACGGAACAGCAGAAGCGGAGCCGGTAGAACCGCCGAAGAAAAAGATTCGAAGCACCAATTCCGGCCAGGCAGTGCCTTCTGGCTCGCAAGACCCGGGGGCTGCCGGCTCGCCTAGTGGCTCGGGGGCTGCCGTCCCGGGTACGCCATCCGGACGACCCCCCGACATCCGTCAGCCGGAGGACATTAGCGTCCTCGTCATCCGGGAAGTGCCATCCTGGGCACAACCCTTCATGAGCTACATCGCCAATGGAGAACTCCCGGACGACGAGGTGGAGGCCAGGAAAATCCGGTGTCACGCGCACACATACACCATCATAAACGGCGAGCTGTACAAGCGCAGCGTATCCGGTATCTTCCAAAGATGTGTTGATGTGGACACGGGCTACCGGCTACTCAAAGATATCCACTAGGGCGAGGTCGGGCACCACGCTTCGTCAAGGGCGATAGTCGCCAAGGCATTCCGCCATGGTTTCTATTGGCCCAGCGCCCTCGAGGACGCTGAGCAGCTGGTCCGCGCATGCAATGGGTGCCAACGCTTCGGGCAGCTCAGGCACATGCCAAATTCGGTACTCAAGACCATACTGATCACCTGGCCCTTCGCGGTTTGTGGCCTCGACATGGTCGGTCCCTTCAAGCGAGCACGCGTGGGCATGACCCACCTGCTGGTGGCGGTGGACAAGTTCACGAAGTGGATCGAGGCCAAGCCTATCCGGAAGCTGGATGGAGCGACGGTTGTTACCTTCTTCACCGACATCATCAACCGCTTCGGCTACCCCAACAGCATCATCCCCGACAACTGCACGAACTTCGCCAAGGGGGCCTTCGCCTGGTTCTGCAGCAACAAGGGCATCCGACTGGACCTCGCCTCCGTCGCGCACCCGTAATCCAACGGGCAAGTGGAAAGAGCAAACGGCTTGGTGCTAGCCGGCATCAAGCCACGCCTCATCGAGCCATTAGAGCGTTCACCCGGATGTTGGATCGAAGAGCTTCCGGCTGTGCTGTGGAGCCTCCACACCACACCGAATAGGTCAACCGGCTACACGTCATTCTTCCTGGTCTACGGATCGGAAGCCGTCCTCTCCGCCGACATCGAGTTGGACTCCCCTCGCAAGCTCCTCTACAACGAAAAAGCCAACCAGGAGGCGCGGGAGGACGGAGTAGACCTCCTGGAGGAGGCCCGCGAGCTGGCCTTGTCCAGATCAGGCCTGTACCAGCAGCGACTACGTCGCTACCATTCAAGCCGGATCCGCCCAGTCGCATTCCGCGAGGGCGACCTGGTTCTTCGGCTGGTGCAAGACACGAAGGGCATGCACAAGTTAGCGCCACCCTGGGAAGGCCCCTTCATCATCAGCCGGGCGCTGCCCAACGACTCCTACTACCTCATCAACGCGCAGCAGCCGCGCAACAACAAGATGGACAAATCAGACGAGGAGACCAAGCATCCCTGGAACGCGGCCCTACTGCGCCCGTTTTACACCTAGTCGCCATGTAGTATATGTATCCCGAAAACCCTATGAATGAAAAATGCGGACCCCTACGAGAATCTCGGGGGCTCCTTGCTAGAAATGTGTGTGCACTTATTTTCCGGCTCCGGCAACCCCTACCCGGGGGCTCGCCGGCTGACCCGGCATGCTAAGTCAACAAACCGGCTGAGTAGTGTGTGACGATGTCAGAGGCCCACTCTTCGTCTCAGCTACAGAACGCAACCCGGCTGTCGGGCTAGCAAGAGCAAAAGCCCGAGGAATGCCACACGAAAAACGGGGAGGAGACGCGACAGATCGGGTGTCCCGGCCCTGCAACTAGCTCGAACCAATCCAGCTGCTAAGTAGACGCGACAGATCGGGTGTACCGTGTGCAATGTACTGTCAGCTCCCTTCGATTCTGGCTGTAGAGCGCAACCCGGCTACTCAGCAAGGACGCAGCGAAAACAGCAGAGCGCACGGGAAAGCGACTAAGTGTCTAGAAAGGGACAAGCCAGTTTTCGAAAAAAACAAGCCTTTTTCGGCTACAATTTGGCAGACTAACCTACTAACCTATGTGGACATGTGTGTATGCATATGTACATTTTGTCCGAATACCTAGAGTCAGAATTCAAGAGAAGGAAAGAAGATTTGAAGTCCTTGCCTTCACAAGCGCTCCGAATCTCGGGGGCTACACCCACTAGGTGCGCTCGCGCGCCCCTAGTGGAACCTTGTGGTTCCCGACTGACTAAAGGCGTTTAGTCGGCGGATTGGAGCCCAGGTGAGGGCAAAGGCCAGAGCAAGAGAAGACATGTAAGATTGGAAGCACCTGGCTACGCCAGCTACTCCGAATCTTGGGGGCTACATGTTGGGGGGATACCCTCGGGTAGGGTCACGCCGGGGTATAAAGGCCAAAGCGGATGCTGGCCGGGTCACCTCAAGGCAGGCCGAATCACGGGGTAATCCGAACCTGGGGGCGTTCACCTAACTAGGTCTCGTCCGACTTAAGCAGTAAGTCAGAAGTGAATGTTTTACCTGTATCCAGGAACGGGTGTGGCCAGATGAACCATCATCTGGGTCATAGCAAGCTTCTAGGAGAAGGAAGGAATCTCGCTAGTCAAAAGGAGCCCCGGTACGCACTGCCTGAGCAAAGCGAGCAAGGACAGGACCACCGGGGCATGGCCGACAAGCGTGACGACGCCCGTGTCGGCTGACGAGGGCGCCGTCAGAGGCTCACGTAGCTAAAGCATGTGTGACACGGGGGAAAAAAGCACCCCGGTCGGCTTACCACTTTGGGAGGAGGCATATTCTTAGGAATATGCCTCCACGTAAGCCCTAGGCAGAAACCAAGCCTCCCCTATAAAAGGGGGGCTAGGGCTTCTGTAGAAGGGGTTGGTCTCTCTACGATTCTGTTTTGGTCAAGGGTTTCAGGGGAGATCTGTGGGTGAGAGTATGAGAGCTTCTTCTTCCTCCTCTCGCCAATACAGCTCTAGGAGCACTTGTAACCTTGGAAGAAAATCAATAGAAGCTCTTGTGTGGAGAATCACTTCACTATCCCTCCCTGGATTCCCCTAGCGAGTATTAGTCCCCACCTTTAGCCTATACATGGCATCTGCCGTGACACCACCACGACAGTTGGCGCCCACCGTGGGGCTAGCGGTGCTAGCAGGGGTCAAAATCCGGACGGGAAACTTCATCGCCACCGGCGAGCACATCATCTCCAGGCTCGTTTAGCGCTTTGGAGCGCGGGACTTTGTCAGCGACAATGCAGGCTGCTTCAGCACGCGCCCTCTCCCGCGCAACGGCGTCTTTGTCAAGCTCGGCGCGCACAAGGTCTACGTTGCGGTGGAGGTGTCTAGCGTTCATCTGCGCCACCTCGTCGAAGCAGGTGAACCGCCCCTCACTGTGGCTCGCGGGGAGCGTATCGCTCGTTCCCCGGACCATGCAGAGGTAATGATGACAGCGCCAGGTGTGGGTGCAAGCAAAGATCCGGCGCCAGATCCGGAGGTAATACCCAAGGCACCAAGGAAAGGTAGAGGTCCTCCGCTCAAGAGGCCGGAAAACATGCTGAGAGAGGCAATGGATATCTTGGCAAACCCTGTAGTAGCAGTGGTAGATCCGGCTCGTGCACAGGCCGAGCTAGAAGAAACTAGGCAGAAAATACTAGAGGGCGCAAAGAAAATAGTCGCGGCCCAGCAGTCGTTGAACATGACGCTGCATGAGTACGCTAAGGCGAACAAGGTTGATAATGTAAAAGTCAAAGGGAGAAATCTCATGAGTGAGATGAACAGAGAAGGTGATGCCGGAAATGAGGAGTCAGAAAACTGTTTGTCCGTGGGGCTGCCGAGGTATAGTACCCCGGCCAAGAACCTCAGAGCAGCGGATGCAGCTGCGTCTGAGTTAGAGGGACTGACGGGTGAAGCCCGGCAAAGGCAGCAAGATTGGGTTAACGAGCTGGTTCGGATTGCAAATAGGCAAAACGAGGAACTACTCAGGGCAAACCCGGAAAGAGCTGGAGCCTCCAAGATCGTCCATTCGGCGGTGGGTAACCCGGAGAAATCCGTTGGAGCCGCATTGTCCCCTTATGGTGGTCCAAGGAGAGAGGAGGTGGTAACCTCGGCTAGACGGAACAAACAGATTGTCCCATATGATCCGACACGGGCATGGAAAGAAAAAGAAGCGCTGAAAAATGATGATCGACGAAGTGTGAGCCGAGGCGAAGCTGGCGGAGGTAACCGCGACCAAGGCAATGCCGGTCAAGGGAACGTTGTCAACGGCAATGCCGGGGAGCAAAACTCAGCTGGAGCAAGACAACCGCAGCAGCGGAACATGCCAAGGCAAGAGCACAGTGCCGGCCGAGGTGTGCAACAGAAAGGTGCGCCGCAAGAGCAAAACCGGTACAATGACGGTGATTCAGAGATGGCAAATGCGGGGTATCCCAGACCGGACTATCATGTGATAGGGTCGAGATTGGGTAGTAGGGATGCCGGACGATGCAAGGTTGAAACTGGATCAACTGTATAGGTCGGAACAGATTGAATGTCAAGGTCCACCGGGTCCAGCGTGTTTTGGACCCCGGATCATGAAAGAGCCACCTGTACCGAACTTTCAGCTGCCCAGGGGCACCAAGACCTATGAGGGTAGTACCAAGCCAGAGGATTGGCTGATAAACTATGCTATGGCTGTAAAAATTGCCACAGGCAACCTAAGATGGGCCGTACGGTATGTACCCCAGATGTTGGAAGGCCCGACAAGGGTGTGGTTGAACAATTTGCCACCAGGAAGCATCAACTGCTGGATAGATTTCGAGGAGATGTTCATCAGCAATTTTTCGAGTCTGTATCAAAGGCCAAATAGGCCACAGACCCTAGCTATGTGCAAGCAAAGACCCAATGAGACAGACCGGGAGTTTTTGACCCGGTGGTGTACCGTGAGAAACTCATGCGAGGGCGTGATAGAATCACAGGCCATAGCATGGTTTGCATAGGGGTGCAGATATGGAAGCGAGCTGTGGATGAAGTTGCAACGGAAAATGCCGGCTACGTTAGCAGAAATGATCCGGATTGCAGATTCGTATGCGTTGGTTGACTCAACCCAACCAAGGCTAGCCTCAAATGAGTCAAACGAGGAGTAGTATCAGAGGGATGGATCCGGATCATCCCGGAGGAATGATTACAGAGGAAAAAGGAGAGATGATAGACCGGACCACCGGTACGGATCGCACCAAGTTGCAGCTGTGAATCAAGATCAACCCGGAGTAGGGGGTAGCCAGCGCCAGAAAACTAGAGGTCAATGGACTCCAAGGAACGATGGGAAGAAAACTTGGACACCGGAACAAAAGAAGCAGTGGCAAGAAAGGAAAGACCATGCAAGGTATACTTACGAGTCGATGTTGGACCAGCCGTGTAAGTTTCATACGCCAAATCCGAACAACCCAGCAGGTCATACGACGAGGCAATGCGAGTGGATGCGCAAGATCGAGCAAGATGGTTCGGGGAATGCTCAGGCACCCTGGAATGATCAGCCTCGGCAGGAGTTACCCCGGCAGCAATTGCTCTCCGGAGAGAACATGCAACAACTAATGTTGCCTCCCCCTCCGCCAAGGTATGATAACAATGAAAGAAGGGATGCAGTGCATCAGGTAGAAAATCAGCATCAGCAGGATCAGAGGCACCCCGGAAATGAGGGGAGAACGAGTACAGGGAGCATCACCAGAGCTACTGTGTATTCACCACAGAGGAAACTGATAGAAAAAGCTTGCAGCGTAGGCATATGGAGGTGAATGCAGTAATGCCAGCAGTGACAAGGTACTTGCCTTGGTCCAATCAGGAAATCACCTAGAGCATTAGGGATAATCCCAAGCTCATGCTGAGCCCTGGTTCGTATGCGTTGGTGCTGGATCCTACGTTCATTGGACCTAGCATTAATGTAAGGTTCTCCAAGGTACTAATCGACAACGGCAGTAGCATAAATATCATGTATGTGGACACAATGCGCAAGTTGGGTATCTCGGAGAACATGCTCCAGGCCACGAGGACAACTTTCCATGGCATTGTGCCCGCCATTTCTTGCGAGCCCATAGGCAAGGTCCGGGTCGACGTCTTGTTCGGCACGAGGGATAATTGCCGAACCGAAAATCTGGAGTTTGAAGTGGTGAACTTAGAAAGCGCGTATCATGCGTTGCTCGGAAGGCCAGCGCTGAACAAATTCATTTCATGTTGTCATATCAGCTACTTGAAGATGAAATTGCCCTGACCAAACGGAGTTATTACCATTGCTGGGGACTTCTGACGTTCGATGGAGTGTGCGTCGGCCGGATCAAACTTAGCCAAGTCACTTGTGATCGCGCAGGAAAAAAGAAAAATTCAAGAGGTGCTGGCATTGGCTCAGTCCGCGAAGCAGTATATGTCGGCGCTGAGTAACCCGCATGGAACTGTCTCTTTCCAGGCCACGAAAGATACCAAGAAGGTTCCCGTTGATGACATGTTCCCAGAGCGCACCGTAACAATTGGTGCCGGGCTAAGTGATAAATAGGAAAGCGAGCTCGTTAGCTTCCTCCGTGAGAATCGAGACATTTTTGCTTGGTCCACACAGGACTTGCAAGGTGTTCCGAGGGAGTTGGCCGAGCACTCTTTGAATGTGAGACCCGGAGCCAAGCCGGTGAAGCAACCTCTCCGCCGCTTCGCCGAAGATAGGAGGAAAGTCATCGGGGACGAGATAGCTCGGTTGCTAGCTGCAGGATTTATCATGGAAGTTCTTTACCCGGATTGGCTATATAATCCAGTGCTGGTGGAAAAGAAGAAGGATGACCCGAACGTGGCAGTGCTTTGGCGTATGTGTATCGATTACACGAACCCGAACAAGGCGTGTCCAAAAGACCCATTTCCGCTGCCATGAATAGATCAGGTCATAGACTCAACTGCTGGATGTGAACTGTTGTCATTCATTGATGCTTATTCTGGTTTCCACCAGATACCTCTGAATCCAGATGATCAAATAAAGACTGTGTTTATTACCCCGTATGGGGCTTATTGCTATCGCACCATGCCGTTTGGTTTACGTAATGCAGGGGCAACATACCAGAGGTGTATGCAAAAATGTTTGCACGACCAAATAGGTCAAAATGTACAGGTGTACGTGGATGATGTGGTTATCAAGACCAAGGAAAGCAAAATGCTCCTTGACGATATCAGGCAAACTTTTGCAAACCTAAGAAGGTTCTGGATGAAACTTAACCCGGAAAAATGCACTTTAGGTGTCCCGGCTGGAAAATTGCTCGGTTTTCTCGTCTCTAGCCGAGGTATCGAGGTTAATCCGACTAAAATCCGGGCTATCGAACGAATGGAACTGCCAAAGTGTCATAACGATGTCCAAGAGTTCATAGGTTTCCTGGCCTCGTTAAGTCGGTTTGTATGTCAGTTGGGAGAAAAGGCTTTGCCTCTTTACCAACTCATGAAAAAGTCGGATAAGTTCATTTGGACACCGCAGGATGATGAAGCCTTTGCCCACCTAAAGAAAATGTTAGCCACGACACCAGTGCTAGCCTCACCACTATCAAAGGAGCCAATGTTACTCTATATAGCCGCAACCAACCGAGTTGTAAGTGCAGTGATAGTGGTGGAGCGCGATGAGGAAGGTAAGTCTGTGCAAAGGCCGGTGTATTACTTGAGTGAAGTGTTGTCAACCCAAAGCAGAACTACCCACATTATCAAAAAGTGGCTTATGGCATGTACATGGCCGCCAAGAAACTGAAGCACTACTTTGAGGAGCATCCCATCCGGGTCATATGTGAGGCCCCCATATCCGAGATAATGAGTAACAAGGATGCAACGGCAAAATTGCAAAATTGGCAATTGAG
Organism: Avena eriantha; assembly: GCA_910589775.1. Lineage (NCBI taxonomy): Eukaryota > Viridiplantae > Streptophyta > Magnoliopsida > Poales > Poaceae > Avena > Avena eriantha. Next base: position 20,306 of record CAJUXJ010000556.1, on the reverse strand, counting down.
CTAGCACCTTATGCTCCGCAATATGACAGATGAGAAGCCATCAAATCTCAAGTTGTGGCAGAATTTTTTGTGGACTGGGACGAGGTGCAGTACGAACCACCACTTCCGGATCCGAACTATTGGCGAATGCACTTTGACGGATCAAAGACCAAAACCTGGCTAGGTGCCGGAGTTGTACTCACATCGCCGAAGAAGGACCAGTTGAAATATGTGCTGCAGATCCACTTCACCGCATCAAACAATGTCGCTGAGTATGAAGCACTTGTGCATGGGCTCAAGGTAGCAAAAGAAATTGGTATACGTCGGATCATATCCTTTGGCGACTCGGATTTGGTGGTACAGCAAGTGTCCAGAGTGTGGGACGCCCTTGATACAAACATGGCACTATACAGATTTCATGTGCAGAAGATTTCTGGTTACTTTGAGGGATGCGAATTTCATCATGTACCCCGGGTGGAAAATGAGGCTGCCGACATGCTGTCAAAGCTCGGGTCAACCAGACAAGCAATTCCACCGGGTGTAGCATTAGAGCACCTCAAGAAACCATCCATCAGGCCATCCCCAGAATCCGAGTCAATCTGCGTCCCGGAGGACACAGAATCCGGAGTTGTGCCCATGGACGTTGACACAGGAAGTGGTGCGCAAAACCCGGGGACTGCTTCGGCAAACCCGGGGACTGCTCAGCATGGTCCAGTTGAAGTTATGCCGGTGGATCAGATGGAGATAGACGAGGACGTGTTCCCCGTGCGACCAATACCGGATTGGGCACTGCCTATATTTCAATTCCTGAAGGATGGAACGTTACCCCCTGAGGAGGTGTTGTCCAGGCAAACCCAGAGGAGGGCAAAGGCCTACACGATCATCAATTCTGAGTTATACAAAAGAAGTGTGACCAATGTCCTCCAGCGGTGTGTTGACCCGGAAGAAGGGCTTGAAATCATCCAAGATATACATCAGGGGGAATGCGGGCATCACGCCTCATCCCGAGCCTTGGTAGCAAAAGCTTTCCGGCACGGATTCTATTGGCCAAATGCCTTAGAGCAAGCAGAAGATCTGGTGAGAAAATGTAATGGTTGTCAGAGGTACGCTACCAAGACACATATGCCAATGTCGCAACTCAAGACCATCCCAATCACTTGGCCATTTGCCGTATGGTGCTTGGATATGGTTGGCCCGTTCAAACCATCAAGGGGAAATATGACCCACATTCTGGTAATGGTGGACAAGTTTACGAAGTGGATTGAGGTGAAGCCTATATGAAAATGTGATGGAGCTACGGCCGTAACATTTCTAAAAGATATCATCTTGAGGTACGGTTATCCACATAGTATCATAACTGATAATGGCACAAATTTTGTGGAACGAGCTTTTGCTCGTTTCTGCCGGGATAAGAGGATCCGGCTGGACGTAGCTTCGGTAGCCCACCCCGCATCAAACGGATAAGTGGAAATATCCAACAAATTAGTATTATCCGGGATAAAACCCCGGCTCATTGAGCCGCTGCAAAGATCAGCGGGGTGCTGGATAGAAGAACTACCAGCGGTACTTTGGAGTTTAAGAACAACTCCGAATCGATCAACAGGCTATACGCCGTTCTTTCTGGTATATGGGGCAGAAGCTGTATTACCAGCCGACATGGAGCATGATTCGCCTAGGGTCACCCAATACACAGAAGCCGAAGTGCAAGAAGCCCGGAAAAATGATGTTGATCTGTTGGAAGAAGCGAGAGAACTGACACTGTCCAGATCTGCCATATATCAACAAAATCTCTGACGCTATCATAGCTAGAAAGTGTGCCCCCGAGTCTTTCGGGAAGGCGATCTAGTGCTCCGGTTGGTACAACATACTATTGGAAGGCATAAATTATCCCCCCCATGGGAAGGGCCGTTCATCGTGAGCAAAGCATTGCACAATGATTCTTACTATCTTATAGATGCATAGCCAGAGGAAAAGAACAAGGCGGACAGGTCCGGAGAGGAATCCAAGCGGCCATGGAACATAGCTCTACTTCGGCCTTTCTACACCTTGCTAAGAAGTGTATGATCCGGGTTATCTCATATGTCGATATGTATGTCGGCAATGAGCTTATCAATGAAATATTGGCACCTCGAGTAGTAACTCGGGGACTGCCTTAATAATGTTTGTTATTTTCTCCGCGTCAGCTCGAGTAAGTTATTCTACTTAGCTCGGATTAGTAGTGTGTGAGCACCAAAAACCCAACTCTTCGACTTGCTGCTGTCCAACAAGAATTGGCTTCATGGCAAGAAAGAGAACAAGTTTGGAATTGCGTAGCACATGAAAAACGACTAAGGAAAAGAATTTAGTCGAGCTGACGTTTCTGTTTCGGACTAACCCCGTATTCATTTTCAAATTGTTATACAGTTTTATTTTTGAGCTAAGTCTAATAGTTTCCCAGTATTGTTAAGACAATTTTTCAAGCTCGGATTTGTAAGTTGTAAAACCGAATCAAGGTAGACACGATCTGAGCCAAAAGATTGAATGAACAAGAAAAGGAAACTCGGGGACTACGCCCAACTTAATCCGGCATAAACACTTAGTAGCAAAATATCACATTTGTTTGGCATACAATCCCACCCGTCATACCGGGGATCTCATAAATTTTCAAGTGTTTTTACTTAAGGAGCAGCGGGAGGAAGTTCGGCATCATCGTCGCCCTCTTCGATGTCCGAGGTAGTGTCCTCTTCGTCTTCACCCGAATCATCTTCAACGTTCTCAACTTCCTCTTTGCCTGCGACTTCCAGGAAGCTCGGACCCTCAGTACATTCGTGAATGGGGGCATATTCGATGAGGCTGTGGGCGCAAGCCTGGCGCCGAGCTACCCACTCCGGGTCATCTGTCCATCTGGATCCAGTGCACAGGCATGTGAGCAGGCTGAGATCTATCTTCTCATACCACGTCAGAATGTGGTGAAGTATGGTATCGGCTGCAGCACGTCCAGCGGACTCTCGCCAGAGGTCGAGCTAGGTCTCGATTTCCGAAAGCTTTTCAGCGAGTTGTGTGACTCTCTCCGGAGCATCATCGGCGGGCCAGAAGGCGTTGAAGACTCGAACTGCAACATCGAGGAGGTCCCTGCCGTAGTTCTTGATGATTTCCACGCGAGACGACAGGCTGACCAACAGGTCCTCCATGTCAAAGGGAATGCTCTCACCCTCAGCAGCGACCGGAGTACCCCTTTCTCGACGGAAATTGGCAACAGCAGCACTGGCAATAGCAGTACCCTCTGGAAAGTGGCGTGGGAAACAAGGCAAAGGGCAAAGTTGAGAAAACAAGACATATGAAGTAATCCGGAGAAATAAGGCGGATAAAGGAAAACAAATTACGTGAGATGTGACTGTGAATCTAGGTCAATTCCTTGGTGCAAGCTTCACTCCTCTTCCGAAGCTTCTCAAGCTCAGCATTTGCCGACCAAAGTTTGACCTTGGCTTCCTGAAGAAGCTCACAGTCCTTAGCATTTTGGAGTTTGAGGCGCTCGCGTTCTTCGGTGTAGTCCTGGCCAGTCTTTTTTAGCTCGGTTTGGTGCTGCGCCTTCATTTTAGCCATCTCAGCCTTGATCTTGGCTATCTCATCGTCTTTGGTCCGGAGGAGGGCGAGCTCATCATCTTTCTTCTTTAGTTCGGCTTGGTGCTGCCCTGCTTGTTCGAGAAAATGTAGCATCACGTCAGGCACAGGCACACTATCTTCAAGCGATGGTGAAATAGTGCGTTGGCGCGGGAGTGCCGAAGAATGAATGTTTGTCGAGCCAAGGAGGAAAGCCGATGGAAACCACGGTAAAGACAGATAAGAAGGACGTACCCTTGATCTGCTCCAAGTTCTTCCGCATTATCTTGTTTTCAGCTTCCACCCCAGCTGCGGAAACCGAACAATCAGATTAGTTCGGCAAACGAAGTTGAAGAAAATTGAGGAAAGGATGAGAAAGAAATTTACCCCTTTTCTCGTACTCCGCGATGAGTGCATCCTATTTCGTACGAAGATTCTTGTGCGTATCCAGCAAGCGTTGGAATTCGGCACTCCGGTGATTGGTGGTCACCTAAAAGATATACAGAAAATTTAAGTCAGTCTAGTGCATATTCGACGTGTACTAAAATCCGGGCCAAGTGGAACTTAACCCGGCTCTAGGTGTGTGCATGTTCGAAGTGTACTAAAATCCGGTCCAAGTGGAACTTAACCCGACCCTAGGTGTGTGCATGTTTGAAGTGTACTAAAATCCGGGCCAAGTGGAACTTAACCTGGCTCTAGGTGTGTGCATGTTCGAAGTGTACTAAAATCCGGGCCAAGTGGAACTTAACCCGGCTCTAGGTGTGTGCATGTTCGAAGTGTACTAAAATCCGGGCCAAGTGGAACTTAACCCGGCTCTAGGTGTGTGCATGTTCGAAGTGTACTAAAATCCGGGCCAAGTGGAACTTAACCCGGCTCTAGGTGTGTGCATGTTCGAAGTGTACTAAAATCCGGGCCAAGTGGAACTTACCCCGGCTCTAGGTGTGTGCATGTTCGAAGTGTACTAAAATCCGGGGCAAGTGGAACTTAACCCGGCTCTAGGTGTGTGCATGTTCGAATTTATCATGGAGCTACGTTAGTTCTATAAAAGAGCATCCGGCCGAGTAACAAGTTACTCCCCGGAGGCTCGGGGACTAATGGTTATTATCTACAATTTGCAAAGGAGAAACGACGTACCTCCATCATTCGTCCAGCGAGGTTAATGGCCTTTGCGGCAGTATTCATCTGAGCAGAAAACTCGGCGGGGCCGAACTTTTCTGGGAGATCAGATTCCTGGACTACATCTGCCTTATTCCAGTTCAAGACAAATTCCATCAGGCTCGGAGGATACCGTTCACCCGTGGGCATATGGGGCGTCACCAAACCTTTTGCATGTGCTTCATTCCTCTCCACCAAGGCAAGGGCGGGGCTGGTGTGCAAAACCAGCTGCTAGGCTTCGGTTGGCTCGGCAGGCGCATCCTTGGCCGCTGATGTCTTCTTGGGGAGCATTGACACAAGAGGCACTGCCCAGACTCGACGGCAGTAGGCTTGGTAGCGTCTGGAGCTTTCTTGCCTTTGGCTTGCTGAGTAGAGGAAGCTGTGGTGGCGGTTTTCCCCTGCCGAGGTTGAGAGGACTTGGAAGATGTAGAGGAACTAGGTGCTGGTACTCTCGCTGCTGGGCTTGGTGCCAACGCTAAAGTTTTCGCTGCCGGAGTTGATGCTGATGCCGAGGTTGGAGTTGGTGCTAGTCTGCTTGCTGGTACGGGAATTGGTGCTAGGGCCGAAGTAGCCTCGGTGGCTGCTGGTTGAGGTGTTGTCGAGGCGGTGGATGCCGTTGCTCCGGCTAGCCCGGTCTCCCCACTCCAAGGTTACCATCCTCTTGCCGAGGTGGAGCTGAACCCGGAGCGGCCGCAGAACCCTCTGGGATAGGGCTCAGCGGGCGTGACTCATCGTCACAACGGGGAGAAGGGCTAGGTTGGAGAGGGGAAGAGGTACTAGATCCACTTTGAGGGACCTCCACCGGAGCACTGTGAAATCAAATAACGTCAGAAGAAAAATTACGACGAAGTGAGGAAGAACGAGTTACAGAAGAAAGAAGGACTTACGCATCCGAGGTTTTGGCCGCTTTGGGTTTCCGAGCCCTTCGTGCTGGGGCCTTGCCTACTGGTTTGGGGGTAGTCTTGTCCCCGGACTTCTTTCGCCTTTTAACGGGCTGAGACGGTCCGGAGGAAGAACTCGAACAAGCCCCACGTTTCTTCTTCGTTGCCACCAGAACAGGCTCGCCCGTAGCGAGAGGGGGATCCTTGTGAATATGACCGCCGGGGTGAGCTGATGGCGGAAAAGCAAAAGAAAGGGGGACAGCCTCAAAAGGTTCAATCACCTCGATTTCCGAGTCATCTTCATCATCGGGCCAATCTCTAATAGAAGAGGATTTACCCGTGGGTCGTTTCATGGTGTCGGTCATAGGGAGGAACATCTCCTGGTCCGGCTCTTCCTTATCCGGAGTCTCCCAGTCCGGCGCCCACTTGAGGGACGGATCGGTGCCGTCCTCAAGGGTCTGCTGAAGGAATTGCTGAGGAAAAGAGCGAACAAAAGAGTCAAAAATTGCAACAATAACTGACATGTAATTAATCCGGGTTAAGTTTGCAGCATGAAACTTACCGTGGGAAGAAGCCAGTCACGGCAGAAATGCTCAATCCCCCAAGACCAATCAGTGGAAAAGTCCTTGTGAGTGGTGAAGAGAGCCTTGACCCGCGATAAATCTCCGAGTTGGTCAGCTCGAAGGATGAGGTCCGGTTAGGATCGCGGCCGTAGCTCATGTGGCACACCTTGTGAGTGCGCTTCTGGAGGGGTGAGATTCGGTTACGCACAAAGGTGATCATGGCATCCTCGTTGCATAGCCCGAGCCCCTTCAGTTCTACGAACCTTTTGCTCACTTGGTTGGCCAAGGCTGTGGGCTTCTTGGGGATCACATCCCACAGGTCCGGGTTAGGTGGACCTGGAGTGTAGGGAAGCAACCGGATAAGGTCTTCGGTGCTTGTATTCCAGACATAGAAGAAGGTCCGGGCCCATCCTTTGCAGGACTCTAGCCCGGTGACCCAGGGAAAAATGGAAAATCGCCGGGGTGAAATGGAGGCCGCTCCGAATTCAGTGAGCCGCTTGTCCTCCGGATCAGCGTGGATGTTGGGAATGACGTTGCGACGAAGGTCGAAGAACCGGATACATAGCTCTTTCGTGGGCCATAGTCCGGCGTAGCCTTCGATCATAGAAGCAAAGGCAGAAAGAGAGGTGATGGCGTTGGCTGGAAGGTGGTGTGGTTGGAGTTGGTACGTACCAAGCCAGTCCTAGAAAAAATCACTCACCGGCAAGCCGAAGCCCCGTTGGAAATGAGACAGAAACACGACGAACTTGCCCGGATTGGGTGAGGGGGCTAGTTCGTTGGAGGGAAGACGCGCGGCGACGCCGGCAGGGATGCGCCTGGTCCGCTAGAGCCAGTCCAGGTCATCCTGGCAGACCCAGGAGCCGGCCCACGCGCCACGGTCCGCCGCCACGGCGTCCTCTTCCATCTACTGCCCGGCAACAATGAGTTCCTCTTCAGTCATCTGGTCCTCGAGGCCCTCGCTGGCACTGGAGGCGGCGGGTGAAGGAAATATGCCCTAGAGGCAATCATAGAGATGATTGTATTTCATGTACTTCCATGAGTTATTATAATGTTCCTTGAATATCCATATACCAGGCAACTTGTATTGATTGGCAATTATGTGAATTGTTTGTGAAACTCTTTACTTGTATGGTTATCTAATAATTGTCCCTAGTCGGAGTTCATGCGAGGACACACGTGAATATTAGACTAGCACATCGATTGGTAAATGACTATGTTTCGCAAGTCATTGACATGGAGATGTCAAACCAATGATGTGGACACATGTTATGAACATGGGGTTGGACTGACCCAACATGAGACTAGCAATAATACTTGCAGCTCTCTCTACACATCGTGTACGTTTTGTCCTTAGACCTGAGATTGTCGCATGTACCTGAGATGTGGATCGACCTACTTTGGGGCTATCAAACACTACTCCGTAACTGGGTAGTTATAAAGGTAGCTTTCGGGTTTGTCCTGATACATGCTGCAAGGCATCGGTCAATCAAGATGGGATTTTCCCCTCTCTACTTGAGAGAGATATCTCTGGGCCCCTCGAGTGATCGGATCCAGAAATGCATGGCCGTGCTACATATGGTTAAGAGTTAACCTAGTAAAGGGATTCTGAATCACAGTATCGAGAAAGAGAGGTCAGCTTAGAGCTAGACCAAATATCGTGAGGCAAAGGGAAAGACATGTACTCAACCTTGTGATGGTTCGTCTGAATGATCTTTATATGCGTTTAGGAGTTGGCACGTCTTGCTAGAGGCCGCTACCAACTATTGACGGAGTAAGTGTACTTGCGTCATGTCTATACGTGTATGAACCTATAGGGTCACACACTTTAGGGGCTGGAAGCCTAATGAGGATTGGATCTGAATTAGACCAGGCTTAGGCTGCTAATGGGCTGCTAATGTAGAAGCCCACCAGGGATGCCTATATAAGAGAGAGTGAGGCGAGCTGAAAAGGAGAGAGCATTCCACCCAGCCGCCACTCCTCTTCCGCCTGTGTTGCACGCGCAGACCTAGCAGTCTGGCGTGTGACGGCTTCCACTCCGGACGTGTGGATACCTCGGAGGTGCTGCATCTGTAGCACTTGGACGAGCCGCGCAAAGGGGAGCTGCTCGTGGACGAGGACGGGGAGGACGCGTAGAACATCTACACTACCGCAACGTGCTTCATCGAGTTCCGCACCTGCGCGTCTAGAGGTAATCCCGTGATCTATGTCAATAGTATTCCTAGTTGACGCGGTAGAAAATTTTGATTTTACGCTAGTGTAGCCTACCTGTTTCCCTTCAGTGGTATCAGAGCCGATGCTATTCAGTCATAGGTTCGGGAAGTTTGCATATGGTGATATGTAGATTGATATGAATGATATGATCGTTTGTATGGCGGTGTTTCTGGATTGATCTATGATCTTACTTTCCGTGATCGTGATTCTAAGGTCGTCGAACGACTTACCCCTACCGGTCGGTTTCTGCCATCGGGGTAGACAGTGACAAATAAATCCTTCTGAATCACGCCAAGATCAATATGATTGATCGAATCGGGAATTAGATCTGAATCGACGTACCGTGATCAAAGGAGTTTGGTCGAATCGGAACTATGGCCGGTTTATGGTAAATTTGATTTGCCGATCAAAATCCTTAAAGAAAATTGTATAGATTTGATCTCTCATTTTTCACAAAAGGTACCGCGAGGGGCGTGGCCCCTTCGAACCCCGCAGGGGGAGACCCCCTAGACCCCCCTTAGTCATAGCCCCCTTTTTTGTATCTCGTTAAGGTTCATAGGTGGTACGATTTCACATGATCCGGTAGAATGCAATTCTATGCACAACTTGTTTTTGCAGGATTTATGTGATCCGTATGGCCCAAAAATGTATGTGATGCATGTATGTATTTTTCATGACCTGCGTGTCGTGAGTTGGGCAACACGGCTGGAGCCATATGTGTTGTCAATTATTGTAATGGCCTGCGTGCCAACTTGTGATGATCCCAATACCATGTAATTTTGATTACTAGCTGTTTGGAGTAATAACTTGTATTAGTTCTTCGAGAACTCATCACTTGGAGGATGGCTCGCATAGAGCATGAAGATGGAGATCATCATGGTGGACAGGTTCTATGGCGATGGAGATCACCATGAGAAAATGGGCCATACTGTATCACATCTATGTGAATGCTATTCTTACACGTTTTACTACTATGCATGCTTAGATGATAGAAGTAGAACGATCCCTCACAAAGTTTAAGTTAAACCATGCCCTCCGAACCAAACCTTGCACCATCCTATGCCCTGTACAATCGTTGGTGGGTCTATGAAATTAGGGTGCCATGGTTTTCCTTTGCTGGATGGGTTTGTATCGGATACCTACAGGCATAAGGGTTGGTGAGCTTAACAAGGTCATCTTAACAGTTAAGGACCGTGGGGCATAAAGATTGGGCGCCTAGTTTTGACCTAGAGATATCACCCAACAACAAGAGTCATATGTGATATGATTAGCAAAGGTTGCTTACCGATTTACCTTGTCTTCTAGCAGTGATGCTAAAGCTCACTAGTCGACTTGTTAATTGTGGATCTTGAATCACTTAGTATCAATAGAGGGATGTTGATTTAAGTGGGAGTATATGCTATTAAATTGTTTAATATGTTTTACTCTTTCATGGTTACATGGCTTAGTATTTTGCATATTTTTATGTTGTAGATCAATGGCACCGAACAATTCATCACCTTTCGCTTTGCGTTCGATTCTTGAAAAGGATAAACTAAATGGAACAAACTATTCGGACTGGGTCCGTAACCTGAGAATTGTTCTCAGGGCTGAGAAAAAGGAAACTGTTCTGGATACCCCAATCCAGGATGAACCTGCTGATAATGCAACTGCTACCCTTAAGAATGCCTACAAGAAAGCATGTGATGAATCTCTTGAGGTCAGTTGTCTTATGCTTGCATGCATGGAATCTGATCTTCAAAAGCAGTTTGAGGATCAGGAAGCGTACGATATGATCGTTGCGCTTAAGGACATGTTCCAGACTCAGGCTAGGACTGAGAGGTACAATGTCGGTAAGTCCTTTGTGGAATGCAAGCTGGAAGAGGGAGCAGCTGTAGGCCCCCATGTGATCAAAATGGTTGGTTACAGTCAGACTTTGGAAAATCTTGGTTTTCCATTAGGCCAAGAGTTGGCCACTGATTTCATTTTGGCATCTCTTCCATCTAGCTATGGGCATTTCATTTCGAACTACCATATGCATGGGGTGGAGAGGGGCCTTAATGAATTATGTGGGATGCTGAAAACAGCAGAATGTGACATTAAGAAGTGTGCAGGGCATAGCCATGTGATGGCTATGCAAAACAAGCCTAGCTTCAAGAAAAAGGGCACTTCTTGGCAGAAGAAGAAGGGCAAGGCTAAGGATACGATCCCTAAGCCAAACCCTGCACCCAAGCAAAAGGCTGGTCCTGCAGGAGACACTAAGTGTTTCTTTTGTCACGAATATGGCCACTGGAAGAGAAACTGCAGCAAGTACCAGGCTTCTTTGAAGAAAAGTGGAAGTAAGAGTACTTCCCACTCAAGTACACTTGTTGTAAATGTTGTGGACATTTTTCTCGCAGATTCTTATGTTAACTCTTGGGTATTTGATACCGGATCGGTTGCTCATATTTGTAATTCGATGCAGGGGCTAATAAGGACTAGAGAAGTGCAGAAAGGCGAAGTGGATTTTCACGTCGGAAATAAAGCAAGGGTTGCTGCATTGTTCGTCGGCATCATGCAACTTCACCTTCCGTCAGGATTTATCTTGGAGTTGAATAATTGTTATTACATTCCTAGTATGGGTCGAAACATTTTATCACCTTCATGTTTGATGAGGGATGGTTATTCATTCGCGAGTACAAACAATGGTTGTGTAATCTCTAAGAATGCTATGTTTGTGGCTGATGCTCCCATTGTGAATGGGTTATTTATTTTAAATCTTGATAATGCATGTGTTTACAATGTTAGTGCTAAAAGGCTTCGGCCAAATGATTTGAGTCCTACCTATCTATGGCATTGTCGTTTGGGGCATATAAGTGAAAAGCGCATGAAGAAGCTCCATGGTGATGGTCTTCTAACTTCGTTTGATTTTGAATCATACGAGACATGTCAAGCTTGTTTACTTGGAAAGATGACCAAGACGCCTTTTACAGGGTTTCCCGAGAGAGCGACAGACTTGTTGGAACTCATACATACTGATGTATGTGGACCAATGAGCACGACAGCCAGAGGAGGATATCACTACTTCATTACTTTCACTAATGATTTCAGTAGATATGGCTATATCTACTTGATGAAGCATAAGTCTGAAACTTTTGAAAAGTTCAGAGAGTTTCAAAATGAGGTAGAGAATCAACGTGGCAAGAAAATAAAGGCCTTGCGATCTGATCGCGGAGGTGAATATTTGAGTCACGAGTTTAGCAATCATCCTAAGAGTTGCGGAATTGTTCCACAGCTCACGCCGCCCGGAACGCCTCAAAGATACGGGGTCTCTGAACGGCGTAATCGAACTTTGTTGGACATGGTTCGATCGATGATGAGCCAGTCGGATTTACCATTATCATTTTGGGGTTACGCGCTAGAAACAGCAGCTTTCACACTAAACAGGGTACCATCTAAATCCGTAGTTAAGACACCATATGAGATGTGGACTGGAAAGAATCCTAGTTTGTCTTTTCTAAAGATTTGGGGTTGTGATGCATTTGTCAAGCGACTTCAGTCGGACAAGCTAACACCCAAATCGGATAAGTGCATTTTTGTGGGATACCCAAGGGAAACCTTAGGGTATTACTTCTACAACCGAGAAGAGGACAAAGTGTTTGTCGCTCGTAGCGGTGTTTTCCTAGAGAAAGAGTTTCTCACAAAGGGAACGAGTGGAAGGTCGGTGCGACTTGAAGAAGTTCAAGATGAGCCAGTCGGGGATGCTTCTACGAGTGATGCTATTGTAGTAGAACAAGTTGAGGAACCCGTGGCAATAGAAGCACCATAGCCACGAAGGTCGGCGAGGCTCCGCGAAGCGCGAGAGTTATTATTGTTAGGCAATGATGAGCCTGCGACCTATGCAGAAGCGATGGTGGACCCAGACTCTGAGAAATGGATGATTGCCATGAGATCCGAGATAGAGTCCATGGGAGACAATCAAGTTTGGAACTTGGTTGACCTGCCTGATGGTTTTAAAGCCATCGAGTGCAAGTGGATCTATAAGAAGAAGATTGATATGGATGGAAATGTTCACATCCATAAAGCTCGACTTGTTGCAAAAGGTTTTCGACAAGTTCAAGGAGTTGACTACGATGAGACTTTCTCGCCCGTAGCGATGCTTAAATCTATACGGATCATTCTAGCCATTGCAGCACATTTCGATTATGAGATATGGCAGATGGATGTCAAGACGGCTTTCTTAAATGGAATCCTTTCTGAGGACGTGTATATGATGCAGCCCGAAGGTTCTGAGAACAGACATGCAATCACTCTAACTGTGGTTTATGAAAAGAACAGGCATCCAATGACTCTGGTGGATCCTTATGTGGTTTGTGAAAAGAATAGATAAGCAATCAATCTTGTTGTGGTTTCTGGAAAGAGCAGACATGCAATGACTCTGGTTGATCCATGTGTGGTTTGTGAAAGAACGGACCTTCACTGACTCTAGTTGTGGTTCATGAAAAGAACACACATGCAATGACAATAGTGGATCCATATGTGTTTTAGGAAAAGAACACACATCCAATGACACTAGTGGATCCATATGTGGTTTGTGAAAAGAACACACATGCTCATGTGGTTTATTAAAAGAACACACATCCAATGACACTGGTGGACCCTTATGTGGTTTGTGAAAAGAACACACATGCAATGACACTGGTGGATCCATATGTGGTTTGTGAAAAGAACACACATCTAATGACTCTAGTGGATCCTTATGTTGTTTGTGAAAAGAACGGACACGCAATGACTTTAACTATGGTTTATGAAAAGAACAGGCATGCAATGACTCTGGTGGATCCATGTGTGGTTTGTGAAAGAAGAGACATTCATTGACTCTAGTTGTGGTTCATGAAAATAACACACATGCAATGACACTAGTGGACCCATATGTGGTTTGGGAAAATAACACACATGCAATGACACTGGTGGATCCATATGTGGTTTATGAAAAGAACACAAATGCGCATGTGGATTATGAAAAGAACATACATTCACTGACTCTAGTAGTGGTTCATGAAAAGATCACACATCCAATGAATCTAGCTATGCTTTGTGAAAAGAACAAAGATGCAATGACTCTAGCTGCGGTTAATGAAAAGAACACACATGCAATGACTCTGGTGGATCCATATGTGGTTCATGAAAATAACATGCATGCAATGACTCTAGTGGATCCATATGTGGTTTGTGAAAAGAATAGACATGCAATGACTCTGGTGGATCCATATGTGGTCTATGAAAGAACGTACATGCAATGACACTGGTGGATCCATATGTGGTTTGTGAAAAGAACACACATGCAATGACTCTGGTGGATCCCTATGTGGTTTCTGAAGAGAACATACATTTACTGACTCTAGTTGTGGTTCATGAAAAGAACGCACATGCAATGACTCTAGTGGATCCATATGTGGATTGTGAAAAGAAGAGACACACAATGACTCTAGTGTATCCATATGTGGTTCATGAAAAGAATAGACATGCAATGAGTCTGGTGGATCCATATGTGGTTTGTGAATTTAACACACATAAAATGACACTAGTGCATCCTTATGTGGTTTATGAGAAGAACAGACATTCACTAACACTAATGGTGGTTAATGAAAAGAACACACATGAAATGACACTTGTGGATCCATGTGTGGTTCCTGAAAAGAACACACACGCAATGACATTGGTGGATCCCTATGTGGTTTGTGAAAAGAACAGACATCAACTGACTCTTGTTGTGGTTAATGAAAATAACACATGAAATGACTCTAGTGGATCCATATGTGGTTTGTGAAAAGAACACACATGCAATGACTCTAGTTGTGGTTCATGAAAAGAACACACATGCAATGACATTGGTGGATCCATATGTGTTTTAGGAAAAGAACACACATTCAATGACACTAGTGTATCCATATGTGGTTTGTGAAAAGAACACAGATGCTCATGTGGTTTATGAAAAGAATACACATCTAATGACACTAGTGGATCCTTATGTGGTTTGTATAAAGAACACACATGCAACGACACTTGTGGATCCATATGTGGTTTGTGAAAAGAACACACATCCAATGACTCTAGTGGATCCTTATGTTGTTTGTGAAAGGAACAGACATCCACTGACTCTAGTTTTGGTTAATGAAAAGAACACATGAAATGACTCTAGTGGATCCATATGTGGTTTGTGAAAATAACACACATGCAATGACTCTAGTTGTGGTTCATGAAAAGAACACACATGCAATGACATTGGTGGATCCATATGTGTTTTAGGAAAAGAACACACATTCAATGACACTAGTGGATCCATATGTCGTTTGTGAAAAGAACACAAATGCTCATGTGGTTTATGAAAAGAACACACATCTAATGACACTAGTGGATCCTTATGTGGCTTGTGAAAAGAACACACATGCAATGACGCTGGTGGATCCATATGTGGTTTTTGAAAAGAACACACATCCAATGACTCTAGTGGATCCTTATGTTGTTTGTGAAAAGAACAGACATGCAATGGCTCTAACTATGGTTTATGAAAAGAGCAGGCATGCAATGACTCTGGTGGATCCATGTGTGGTTTGTGAAAGAATGGACATTCACTGACTCTAGTTGTGGTTCATGAAAAGAACACACATGCAATGACACTGGTGGATCCATATGTGGTTTGTAAAAAGAACACACATGCAATGACACTGGTGGATCCATATATGGTCTTTGGAAAGAACAAACATGCTCATGTGGATTATGAAAAGAACAGACATTCACTGACTCTAGTTGTGGTTCATGAAAAGGACACACATCCAATGATTCTAGCTATGGTTTGTGAAAAGAACAGATATGCAATAACTCTCGTTGTGGTTAATGAAAAGATCACACATGCAATGACTCCGGTGGATCCATATGTGGTTCATGAAAAATAATACATGCAATGACTCTAGTAGATCCATATATGGTTTGTGAAAAGAACTGACATGCAATGACTCTAGTGGATCCATATGTGGTCTATGAAAAGAACGTACATGCAATGACACTGGTGGATCCATATGTGGTTTGTGAAAAGAACACACATGCAATGACTCTGGTGGATCCCTATGTGGTTTCTGAAGAGAACAACCATTCACTGACTCTAGTTGTGGTTCCTGAAAAGAACACACACGCAATGACACTGGTGGGTCCCTATGTGGTTTGTGAGAAGAACAGACATCCACTGACTCTAGTTGTGGTTAATGAAAAGAACACATGCAATGACTCTAGTGGATCTATATGTGGTTTGTGAAAAGAACACACATGCAATGAATCTAGTTGTGGTTCATGAAAAGAACACACATGTAATGACATTGGTGGATCCATATGTGTTTTAGGAAAAGAACACACATTCAATGACACTAGTGGATCCATATGTCGTTTGTGAAAAGAACACAGATGCTCATGTGGTTTATGAAAAGAATACACATCTAATGAAACTAGTGGATCCTTATGTGGTTTGTATAAAGAACACACATGGAATGACACTGGTGGATCCATATGTGGTTTGTGAAAAGAACACACATCCAATGACTCTAGTGGATCCTTATGTTGTTTGTGAAAAGAACGGACATGCAATGACTTTAACGATAGTTTATGAAAAGAACAGGCATGCAATGACTCTGGTGGATCCATGTGTGGTTTGTGCAAGAACAGACATTCAGTAACTCTAGTTGTGGTTCATGAAAAGAACACACATGCAACGACACTGGTGGATCCATATGTGGTTTTTGAAAAGAACAGACATGCAATGACACTGGTGGATCCATATGTGGTCTATGAAAAGAACAAACATGCTCATGTGGATTATGAAAAGAACAGACATTCACTGACTCTAGTTGTTGTTCATGAAAAGAACACACATCCAGTGATTCTAGCTATAATAACTCTAGTTGTGGTTAATGAAAAGATCACACATGCAATGACTCTGGTGGATCCATATGTGGTTCATGAAAAATAACACATGCAATGACTCTAGTGGATCCATATATGGTTTGTCAGAAGAATAAACATGCAATGACTCTGGTTGATCCATATGTGGTCTATGAAAAGAACATACATGCAATGACACAGGTGAATCCATATGTGGTTTTTGAAAAGAACACACATGCAATGACTCTGGTGGATCCCTATGTGGTTTATGAAAAGAACATACTTTCACTAACTCTAGTTGTGGTTCATGAAAATAACACACATGCAATGACACTGGTGGATCCATGTGGGGTTTGAAAAGAACATACATGCAATGAGACTTGTGTATCCATATGTGGTTTGTGAGAGGAAAAGACATGCAATGACTCTGGTGGATCCATATGTCGTTTGTGAAAAGAACAAACATGCTCATGTGGATTATGAAAAGAACAGACATTCACTGACTCTAGTTGTTGTTCATGAAAAGAACACACATCCAGTGATTCTAGCTATGGTTTGTGAAAAGAACAGATATGCAATAACTCTAGTTGTGGTTAATGAAAAGATCACACATGCAATGACTCCGGTGGATACATATGTGGTTCATGAAAAATAACACATGCAATGACTCTAGTGGATCCATATATGGTTTGTCAAAAGAATAAACTTGCAATGACTCTGGTTGATCCATATGTGGTCTAAGAAAAGAACACACATGCAATGACACAGGTGAATCCATATGTGGTTTTTGAAAAGAACACACATGCAATGACTCTGCTGGATCCCTATGGGGTTTGTGAAAAGAACATACTTTCACTAACTCTAGTTGTGGTTCATGAAAATAACACACATGCAATGACACTTGTGGATCCATGTGGGGTTTGTGAAAAGAACAGACATGCAATGAGACTTGTGTATCCATATGTGGTTTGTGAGAGGAAAAGACATGCAATGACTCTGGTGGATCCATATGTCGTTTGTGAAAAGAACAAACATGCTCATGTGGATTATGAAAAGAACAGACATTCACTGACTCTAGTTGTTGTTCATGAAAAGAACACACATCCAGTGATTCTAGCTATGGTTTGTGAAAAGAACAGATATGCAATAACTCTAGTTGTGGTTAATGAAAAGATCACACATGCAATGACACTGGTGGATACATATGTGTTAGGAAAAGGTAACACATTCCATGACACTAGTGGATCCATATGTGGTTTGTGAAAAGAACACACATGCTTATGTGGTTTATTAAATGAACACACATCCAATGACACTGGTGGATCCTTATGTGGTTTGTGAAAAGAACACACATGCAATGACACTATTGGATCCATATGTGGTTTGTGAAAATAACACACATCCAATTACTCTAGTGGATCATTATGTGGTTTGTGAAAAGAATAGAGATGCAATGACTCTAATTGTGGTTTATCAAAAGAACAGGCATGCAATGACTCCGGTGGATCTATGTGTGGTTTGGGAAAGAAGAGACATTCATTGACTCTAGTTGTGGTTCATGACAAGAACACACATGCAATGACACTAGTGGACCCATATGTGGTTTGTGAAAATAACACACATGCAATGACACTGGTGGATCCATATGTGGTTTATGAAAAGAACACACATGGTCATGTGGATTATGTAAAAGAACATACATTCACTGACTCTAGTTGTGGTTCATGAAAAGATCACACATCCAATGACTCTAGCTATGATTTGTGAAAAGAACAAACATGAAATGACTCTAGCTATGGTTAATGAAAAGAACACACATGCAATGACTCTGGTGGATCCATATGTGGTTCATGAAAAGAACACACATGCAATGACTCTAGTGGATCCATATGTGGTTTGTGAAAAGAACAGACATGCAATGACTCTAGTGGATCTATATGTGGTCTATGAAAAGAACGTACATGCAATGACACTGGTGGATCCATATGTGGTTTGTGAAAAGAACACACATGCAATGACTCTGGTGGATCCCTATGTGGTTTCTGAAGAGAACAACCATTCACTGACTCTAGTTGTGGTTCCTGAAAAGAACACACACGCAATAACACTGGTGGGTCCCTATGTGGTTTGTGAAAAGAACAGACATCCACTGACTCTAGTTGTGGTTAATGAAAAGAACACATGCAATGACTCTAGTGGATCCATATGTGGTTTGTGAAAAGAACACACATGCAATGAATCTAGTTGTGGTTCATGAAAAGAACACACATGCAATGACATTGGTGGATCCATATGTGTTTTAGGAAAAGAACACACATTCAATGACACTAGTGGATCCATATGTCGTTTGTGAAAAGAACACAGATGCTCATGTGGTTTATGAAAAGAATACACATCTAATGAAACTAGTGGATCCTTATGTGGTTTGTATAAAGAACACACATGCAATGACACTGGTGGATCCATATGTGGTTTGTGAAAAGAACACACATCCAATGACTCTAGTGGATCCTTATGTTGTTTGTGAAAAGAACGGACATGCAATGACTTTAACTATAGGTTTATGAAAAGAACAGGCATGCAATGACTCTGGTGGATCCATGTGTGGTTTGTGCAAGAACAGACATTCACGTAACTCTAGTTGTGGTTCATGAAAAGAACACACATGCAACGACACTGGTGGATCCATATGTGGTTTTTGAAAAGAACAGACATGCAATGACACTGGTGGATCCATATGTGGTCTATGAAAAGAACAAACATGCTCATGTGGATTATGAAAAGAACAGACATTCACTGACTCTAGTTGTTGTTCATGAAAAGAACACACATCCAGTGATTCTAGCTAGGTTAAGAACAGATATGCATAACTCTAGTTGTGGTTAATGAAAAGATCACACATGCAATGACTCTGGTGGATCCATATGTGGTTCATGAAAAATTACACATGCAATGACTCTAGTGGATCCATATATGGTTTGTCAGAAGAATAAACATGCAATGACTCTGGTTGATCCATATGTGGTCTATGAAAAGAACATACATGCAATGACACAGGTGAATCCATATGTGGTTTTTGAAAAGAACACACATGCAATGACTCTGGTGGATCCCTATGTGGTTTATGAAAAGAACATACTTTCACTAACTCTAGTTGTGGTTCATGAAAATAACACACACGCAATGACACTGGTGGATCCATGTGGGGTTTGTGAAAAGAACAGACATGCAATGAGACTTGTGTATCCATATGTGGTTTGTGAGAGGAAAAGACATGCAATAACTCTGGTGGATCCATATGTCGTTTGTGAAAAGAACAAACATGCTCATGTGGATTATGAAAAGAACAGACATTCACTGACTCTAGTTGTTGTTCATGAAAAGAACACACATCCAGTGATTCTAGCTATGGTTTGTGAAAAGAACAGATATGCAATAACTCTAGTTGTGGTTAATGAAAAGATCACACATGCAATGACACTGGTGGATACATATGTGTTAGGAAAAGGTAACACATTCCATGACACTAGTGGATCCATATGTGGTTTGTGAAAAGAACACACATGCTTATGTGGTTTATTAAAAGAACACACATCCAATGACACTGGTGGATCCATATGTGGTTTGTGAAAAGAACACACATGCAATGACACTGTTGGATCCATATGTGGTTTGTGAAAATAACACACATCCAATTACTCTAGTGGATCATTATGTGGTTTGTGAAAAGAATAGAGATGCAATGACTCTAATTGTGGTTTATCAAAAGAACAGGCATGCAATGACTCCGGTGGATCCATGTGTGGTTTGGGAAAGAAGAGACATTCATTGACTCTAGTTGTGGTTCATGACAAGAACACACATGCAATGACACTAGTGGACCCATATGTGGTTTTGAAAATAACACACATGCAATGACACTGGTGGATCCATATATGGTTTATGAAAAGAACACACATGGTCATGTGGATTATGAAAAGAACATACATTCACTGACTCTAGTTGTGGTTCATGAAAAGATCACACATCCAATGACTCTAGCTATGAT
>CAJUXJ010000555.1:0-17520 GCA_910589775.1 Avena eriantha | reverse complement strand
AACACAGAGTTCAATGAAACTGGTGGATCCATATGTGGTCTCTGAAAAGAACACACATCTAGTGACTCCAGCTGTGGTTAATGAGAGAACACACAAGCAATTACACTAGTGGATCCATATGTGGTTAATGAAAATAACACACATGCAATGACCTCTAGTGTTGTACTATGAGAAGAACACACATGCAATGACACTGGTGGATCCAAATGTGGTCTTTAAGAGAACACACATGCAATGACACTGGTGGATCCTATGTGGTTGTAAAAAGAATGTACGTGTTGGGGATATACTTTTCGGGTATCCTCACAGATCCTCACTGACCAGGGTGGCCCACTTCAGGTTAGAGCTTTGCTTCACGGGCGGCCCAGTTAGGGAGAGAAGACGGAGTCCAATCCGACTACGGGAAGGCCCAGAAGACTTACCGACTTAGGCCCATAATGTTACTTGTAGTTCAAGATGTACTCTGTAACCAACTCTTAGTCGTAGCCGGATTGATCTCTCCTGTAAACCCTAGGCCGGATATCTATATAAGCCGTCCTAGGGAGAGCCTTTAGGGCAAGACCAGACACCTCAATAGTCTACAATCTCAACTCGCACAGGCGAAACCTTGTAACCCATATTCCGGCTCTGCCGTATTACTGGATTGCTAGCAGGAGTAGGGTCCGTCCAAAGCCGGCGGATTCGAACCTGGGTAAACTTGTGTGCTCACCGTCCCGGAACACCGTACGTCTCACACCCCTCTCTCCCGCACGCCTCGAGGACCCCCTCATGGCGTACTTGTCCTCAAACCGACGACAGTTGGCGCCCACCGTGGGGCAAGTGAGCTTCGGATCTGCGTTCCGAGCGGAATCTGCAAGAATCGGAATCGGCGAGACCATCGCCGTCGGTCGCATCCTCTACGCCAGCGACGTCCCTCTCATCGTTCTCGACGAGACTTGGATTCCGGCTAGGGAGGCCGTGACTGCCTATACAATCATGTCTTTTGGCGAGATCGATGTTTACATCGGTTTCGCTGAACCTGCCCAACCCACCCCAGCGGTGATGATAGAGGCAAAAGAATCTTCTGGGTCCCCTTTGTCCGCGGAGGCGGCAGAGTTCCGGATCTCAAAAACCCTAATCCCACCCAGCCCGCACCAGTTGCGGAGATGGTGGAGAAATCCGAGCCTGAAGAAGACCTCACGGTCCAAGTCGAATCTAGAGTGGATCTCCCTGGGAAGCCGGATCCCAGATCGACCCACCCGTGGAAGTCGAAATCCAGAGGAGCACTTCAGCGACACTGATTCCGACTCTGACGATGTCGGGACAGACAGGCCTTTCCTCAGGTACACACTAAGATGTATGATACTGCAAGGCGCTAGCGCAGAAGCAATCCTCGAAACCATTAAAAGTTTCGATATGGCTGATCGCGAAAGCCGCAGGTACCTCAGGAAGCACGCATCGCACTTCATCGGATATGTTGTATCCGGATCCGGCTCTGCCGATGCTGGAGAAAACACCGACTCGGTGCTGGAGGCAATTGGAACAAATGCCGATGTTCCCGCATCCTCGGATGAATCCATGACGTCGGCAGATTTCCAAAAGTTCTCCGCGAAATATGACGAGGAGTACAACTCCAAAGCTGCAGAAGAGGGAGAAGCCATGGACGAAGGATCCGGGGAACACTCTCCCAAAGCACATGATGATATGGAAGTCGGAGACAATCCCGAAGTCCAGATGTCCGAAAGTACCGATCAGAGCTTGACTCCGGGAAACGGACCCAAAGCCGTCTTTGCTACCGGCGCTGCCAAGAAGGCAAAGAAGAGGAACAAGAAGAACAAGACCCCGGCAAAAGACCCTCTGACAGAGGAGGTGATTGCCGAGGAATACGAGGAAGACTCGATGGAGCACTTATCCCAGACGAGCCGAAAAAAGAAGCATCGGTGGATGGACACGTGATCACTGAAGGTGCGCGTAAACTCATCGATGCGCATTAACCACACCTATCCCTACAGCTGCAGAACTTACTGCGGATGAGCTGGACGAAAGGGCGCAAGCCCTAGAAGCGCGCCGTCAACAACTCCTCGATGAAGCCAAAAACATCGAGGTGGAGAAAAAGCGCATGTCAAACAAGGAGTATATGTCCCGTCTACATCAGAAGACACGGAAGCGTCACATAGATGACAACCAATTCCCACGTGTCCGCGCCGTCCTTTTTGGAGATGAGATGGGAAAGCCACGGAAGGACAACAATGGAGATTGGGTTTACCCAACACCGGTGCAAAATACCGTGGCAGCTCGCGAAATTTTATCGGCTAATCCAGGACCAGAGGAGATACATTTAGGTATCAGGCTACTCAATAAGGGACTGGAGCAGCAAAAGGTCGCCCTGTCTGGAAGCCAAAAGCTGGTCTCGGATTCCGACCAATGTCGCACAGATCCGGCATGGGCTGGCGTAAGATCCCATACGTTTGGGCGCAGTATCATAACCCCGAACGACGGGAAGATAATTATTCAAGAACCGGATCATCAGGACAGCATCACAGAACTACCCGTAACTGGAGCAATGTCGCTCCAGAGGCTGAGAAAGATGCCATTGCTGCACTGAATCCGAAGAACCCTCCCCGACGAGAATCCAATGATCGAAGGGGAGAAGATAAAGAGAAACGTCGGGAGGAGGATCGTCAGAAAATGCCACCTCCTAGACATGAAAACCGTCCGGCTGAGCCTTACCATGGTGGGAACAACAGACGAAGGAACGACGGAAACCACGCCGGCACAAACCGGCAGGGGGCTCGTCACAGTCAAGAACCTCCCCGGAACCGGAATAATGACGCTCCGAACAGAGGCCGGCGATCAGCCGGAAACAACCCAGCTGCACCACCCTCTCCATAGCACAGTTATCACAATGGCCCCCAAGGAGGTCAAGGAGGACGACATGGTGGAGGAGGTGGTGGCAGAAGCTGAAGTCCGGCTCCAAGGCACCGCAGCCACATCCGATATTCGGGACGATCCCTATCTCCGAATGACGCAAGGCACATGATCAACTCCAACATAGAGGCTCGGCGCTACAAAAACGATGACGTGTACGTGGGCCCAAAGTGCTTCGGACCACGCATCAGAGCTACAAAATTCCTGGAAGGATTTGCAATCTCAAGACATATTCAAGCCTACGACGGCATTGCTCGGCCAGACACCTGGTTACAGGACTTCTTCCAAGCTTGCTGCATCGCCAAAGGCGGAAACAGCCTGGTCGCAACCCGATATCTCCCACTTATGTTGCGGAAGACGACAGATCATGGCTCAATGAACTTCTGGCGAACACCATCCACAACTGGTATGACTTACAAAGTGTGTTCTTTTTAAATTTCGAAGGCACATATCGGAGGCCCTGTACGGTTGGAGACCTACAGCGTTGCACCCATAAAGCCGGAGAAACTTGCCGAGATTATCTCAGACGATGGATTGACACCAAAAACTCCTGCGAGGGAGTAAATGATCAAACTGCGATTGAAGCTTTCATTTCAGGTCTCCCAATCGGTTTACTGCGCCATCTCTTGAAGTGTGACAAGGTTACTGATCTGGGAGAGATGATAGAAACGGCGAGCAAGTATGCATATGCTGACGACGATGCAGAGGGATTACTCAACGTCCTGGCTGTACCTCAGTCAGCAAAAACAAAGCAACAGGCTCAGAAGCGCAAAAACACCTCGGAAGAAAAACCCAACGCGGAGACGGCAATAGTCACTACTGTTTCCGTGTCTGGAGGACGAGGAGGGCGCGGCGGAGGCCGCGGGCGTGGCCGTGGGACATCAAGGGTCCAAGGTAGAGGAGAGCAACAACCAGGTAAAACCTACACTTGGGCCAACATTGCCAATAACCCATGTGTGCATCACTTGGACGCCAATGGGGGCTCGTCCCACACCAACGCTGAATGTCGTTTTAACGACGACATCAAGAGAGATGATACCGCGGGCTACAAAGCTAAGCGGAAGAAGAAGGAAAGAAAAATCCCGAAAAGGACAAAGAGACCAAGGAAGATTCCGACATGGAGGAAGCCGACGCTTCAAATCCCAAGTCAGAAGGGAAAACTTTTCCTACCAAGAAGGACACTTACGTCACCTTCCTCGGATCTCAACCAGCAAAGGTCAAGAAAGCAGTTCTCCACGAGCTCAACGCAACAGTTCCGGCTGTCCCTCAATATTTGGACTGGTCGGAAGTGGCAATAACGTTTGACCGCGCTAATCATCCGCCTAAACTACACAGGCAAGGAAAATACGCCTTAATCATCAATCCACTTATTGACGGTTATGGTTTCTCCAAGACCCTCATGGATGGTGGTAGCAGCATCAATATTCTCTATGTAGAAATGCTACGCCGGATGAAGATCTCGGAAACACAGCTTAACCATAGCTCTGTGATTTTTCACGGAGTTGTCCCAGGAAGACAAACTAACTCCCTGGAGAGATCACTTTGGATGTTACTTTTGGAACACCAAAAAATTATCGAACGGAGGCACTTTCCTTCGAAGTGGTCCCATTCAAGAGCGCATACCACACGGACGTCCGGCTTACTGGGCTTTTATGGCTCGTCCGTGTTACATTTACAATATGATGAAAATTCCAGGTCCCAACGGCGTGATCACCATCAGGGGAGACCCGAAGAAAGCGCAAGAGTGCGAGGATGGAAATGCCGCCTTTGCTGCAGCCGTGCTGCACGCCCAGGAGTACCAGGAGATCAAGAAGAGCATAGATCCGTCCGAGATGCCCGTGACGAAGAAGGAGGTGACAAAGCCAAATCCAGAGTTCAAGGCATCAGAAGAGACGAAGACGACGCCATTGAAGGATGATGACCCCTCCAAGGTGACCCAGATAGGCGTAGGCCTAAGTAGCGCATAGGAAAGCGCGCTCGTCAAGTTCCTCCGAGCAAATCAAGATATCTTCGCATGGCAGCCATCTGACATGACCGGAGTACCTAGGGAACTTGCCGAGCACTCTCTAAATGTAAACCTGAACGCTAAACCCGTCAAACAGTCCTTACGATGGTTTGGCGATGAAAAGCGTAAGGAAATAGCTAAGGAACTAGTGCGGCTCGAGTTAGCCGGATTCATAGAAGAGGTCATCCATACTGATTGGTCGGCCAACCCTGTAATGGTCCCTAAAAAGGACACCACTGATTTAAGGATGTGTGTTGATTATACTGCCTTGAACAAGGCTTGTCCAAAAGATCCGTTCGCTCTGCCTAGAATTGATCAAGTTATCGATTCTACGGCAGGCTCGGAACTCCTCTGTTTTCTCGACGCATATTCCGGTTATCACCAAATCCGGATGAAGGAATCTGACAAAATCAAGACTTCATTCATAACCCCTTTCGGAACCTTCTGTTATGTTACGATGCCCTTTGGGCTGAAGAACGCAGGAGCTACGTACCAGTGCACGATGCAGCGTTGCCTCCATGATCAACTCGGACGCAATGTACATGCATACGTGGATGATATCGCGGTCATGTCCAAAAAGAAGGAAACATTGATTTCCGACTTAGAGGAGACGTTCGCCAATTTACGAAAATACAACATCATGCTTAACCCGAAGAAATGCTTCTTTGGAATACCAGCCGGAAAATTGTTAGGTTTTATCGTGTCTCAACGAGGCACAGAGGTGAACCGTGACAAGATCAAGGCTATTCTCAATATTTCCAGGCCAACTCGCCTGAAGGACGTACAAAGATTAACTGGTTGCATTGCTGCGGTCAGTCGATTTGTAAGCCGGCTTGGTGAAAGAGCCGCACCATTATACAAACTCCTAAAGAAAACCAAGGATTTTGTCTGGACTGACGAAGCTGAAGCTGCACTACAAGACCTGAAGAAAGTACTCTCATCTGCTCCTATCCTTGCAGCGCCGGAACCTCAGGAACCGATGTTGCTTTACATTGCTGCGACAAATAGGGTTGTCAGTATAGTTATGGTGGTGGAGAGACCAGAAGAAAATCAGGAACACCTGGTGCAGCGTCCGACGTACTTTGTCAGCGAGGTCCTGACAGAATCAAAACAGCGGTATCCGCACTATCAAAAGTTGGCTTACGGTGTTTTTCTAGCATCTCGTAAGTTACGACACTATTTTCAGGAGCACCCAGTTACCGTGGTGAGCAAAGCTCCCATGAGAGATATAATCAACAATAGCGATGCCACAGGACGCGTCGCCAAATGGGGCATAGAGCTTGCAGCTTTCGATATTGAGTACAAACCCCGAACAGCAATCAAATCCCAGATCCTTGCCGACTTTGTCGCTGATTGGACAGAGACCAAGGAGAATATGGTCCTCCCTGAGTCGGAATATTGGACCCTCTTTTTCGACGGGTCCAAGGCTGGGGGGGGGGGGGCTCAGGGGCTGGTGTGGTGCAAAAATCACCCCAAGGAGATAAACTTTTATACGTATTGCAGATCCACTTCACAGCGACAAACAACATTGCCGAGTATGAAGCACTGCTGCATGGAATCCGGATTGCTAAGGATATTGGCATCCGACGTTTGATGTGTTACGGAGATTCGGATCTTGTTGCTCAGCAAGTCTCGGATATTTGTAATGCAAATAAGCACATGGCAGCATATAAAGCTGTCGTGGATGATCTATCTAAATCGTTCGAGGGGTTTGAAGTTCAACACATCCCTCGAGCAGAAAAACAAGGAAGCAGATGCACTATCTCGAATAGGCTCTGTGCGGAAAGAGGTTCCGGATGGCGCATTTTTAGAGCACCTCAAAGTTCCCTCGATAAAGGGAGTAGATGAGGATTATCCGACCAAATCCGACTCACCTTTAATAGCAGTTCTGGCTGTAATTCCCAGCTGGACTCGACCCTACCTTGATTACTTGGTAGATGGCAAATTACCCGAAGACGAGGTGCTGAGCCGGCAGATTATCCGACGAGCAAAAGCCTATACTATTGTTAAAGGTGAGCTCCATAAACAGAGTGTTTCTGGGGTTTTTCAGCGCTGTGTATCTCCGGAAGAAGGAGTGGAAATCTTAAGAGAAATCCACGAAGGCGAGTGTGGTCACCACGCTGCAGCCAAATCTTTAGTGGCAAAAGCTTTTCGACATGGTTTTTTCTGGCTTACAGCTCAGGCAGATGCCGAACGATTAGTCAAGACATGCAAAGGCTGCCAAAAGTACGCCAAGCAAGCTCATGTTCCGGCTGATCAGCTGCGAACAATACCTATAACATGGCCTTTTGCGGTCTGGGGGCTTGATATGGTAGGACCTTTTAAACGAGCTCCAAGTGGATTTACTCACCTCTTAGTGATGGTGGATAAATTCACGAAATGGATCGAGGCTAAACCTGTCACTAGTTGTGATGGAGCAACAGCCAAAAGATTTGTCGAGAATGTTTTAATCCGGTATGGTTATCCGCATAGCATTATCACGGACAACGGGAGTAACTTTTCCATGGGAGAGTTGGCTGAATTCTGCGACAAGCAAAATATCCGGCTTGACATTGCGTCAGTCACACATCCACAGGCTAACGGACAAGTCGAAAGAGCAAATGGTTTAATTCTACAAGGCTTGAAACCAAGACTCGAAGCACCACTGAGACGTGCTGCGGGGGCTTGGGCAGAGGAACTACCTCTGTAATTTGGAGTTTGCGAACAACTCCGAACAGGTCAACAGGATATACACCTTTCTTCTTGGTCTATGGCGCAGAAGCTGTTCTTCCTAGTGATTTGATTCATAATTCTCCTAGAGTGGCCGCGTATATCGAAGAGGATGCCGAGATTTCTCGACAAAATGATCTCGACTTAGTCGAAGAAGTTCGCATCGTTGCTGAAATGAGATCTACAGCCTATCAGCAGAAGTTACGCAAGTATCATAGCCAGAGAGTCCGAACTAGATCCTTCAATAAAGGTGATTTGGTTCTCCGGCTTGTGCAACAAAGAAAGCACAAACTTTCCCCAATATGGGAAGGGCCCTTTTTAGTTAGTCGAGTATTGCACAATGGTTCGTACTACTTAACTGACATGAGGCCAGTCAAAGAAAGACCTGCTACTAAGAAAGAAAGAGAGCTGGAGGCAGTACAAATCCGGATGAGTTAGACAGACCGTGGAATATTGCTCAGCTACGTCCCTTTTATTCTTAGTTTATCTTTCTTTGTAATCATACATATGTACATGCTCTGTGAGAAATAAAATTTGGTTACCTCAAAGTTTTCCTGAGAAGTTTTTACCATCTTATTTCCTAATGATCATGTCATAGTCGAAAATCCCAGAATGCTTGAAAGTACTTTATGCTCATGTTCGTTCTGGTTTAGATTTCTGATTCTAAAACTGCTACCTTCGGGTATAACTCTAAAAAATTCTAGTCTTTACTTGGGTTATTTGTCTGATTGCTGGATGCGGGTATCTTCCGAGTAGTGAATTGTTGGTACTGGAAGCCGGCTTTGTTTCCGAGTTTAAACTGGTTTAGCAATTGAGCTCCGTTGCTCGGCAAAGTTTCTGGCTGAAGGTTTAGCCGGCTCACGAAAGGGATGAGGCGGAAAGCCAGATAAACGATAAGTAGAGACGGAAAATTCTAAGTGCTTATGAAAACATTTCAGGCACGCAAAATAGTCTAAGACAAAAAAGTGCTGAATAGATAAAAAACTTAGCACTAGCAAAAGTCATAGTACTTAATATTTACAAAACGCATCATGTCTTTCCAGAATAATACATAGTTTTCTGATCTATGATGCAGGAGGAGATGAAGGAACCGTCGGATCGCTGGTTACTTCGCCTTGATATCGTGCCGAGATGTCCGGATCCGAGGTGGTCCGTTCATCGTCGGAAACTTCTTCGGCGTCTTCTGGAGGTGGTGGCGGAGTATCCACGCGGGTGAAGAAGGGCGTCTCATAGCTGGTCAGATCAGCTACGTGGCACCCATATCCGGCACAAGAATGCATGATGGCTTCAAGGTCTTGCTCCTGGCCGTCTTCATCTACTTTGCAGTACCCTCTGGTCACTTGCCATATCTCCATGTTCCCATGGTGGCTCATGACCATGGTGAGAGCGTTCTGCGCAGCAGTCCGCGCGTAGGACATGTTCCAGTCCCGAACGAGCTGCGGCATCTCCTTAGCCTTCTCCCGCACCTGGAAGTCCGACATGCTTGGCATGTCCGGAATCCTGAGAGACTCGCCAATGTCCTCAAGAGGACTGGCGGTAGTCATGAAGAAGATCACCGATTTGGGTAAGCCGGTGAGTGCGGGGTTCGGACGAGGAGGAGTCCGTCAAGTTCAGAGGACCTATACACAAAACAAGGTTATGAAAAAACCGACATTGATGAAAGTCTAAGAAATGATAAGTCAGATAAATGGAACATACCAAGAATGACGTCGTCAATCTTGGCTTTCTCCTCCCGGAGACTCTGGAGTTCAGCCCGGAGCGCCTGGGAGATATCCTTTTCTCTGCCAACCTCATTCTTGAGGTCCGAGATAACCTTATCTTGAGCGGCAATCTTGAGATCGCGCTCTTCAGTGGCCATGGAGGAGGACTCGAGGACTTGAGCTATGCTCCTTTCATCATCCGCCTTGAGCTTATCCAGCTCTTGGCGAAGTCCCTTGTTCTCCACCACCAAGGTCTTGAGGTTCTCGGCCTCTTCAATCATAGCGATGGATTGTTTCACCAACGCTGTAAGACAAAAAGAACAAAAGTTCAGAAAAATTCGACATTGAAAAAAGTAAAAGACAAGGTTTGAATCTCGAAATGTTTACCTTCGGCTTCATCCTTGGCTAACTTGAGCTCAGCATTTTTAAGCCGGAGAGCTTTGATTTCTCTCCGCTTATCACAGACATTTTTTAACAATTCCTGGTTATAGGAATACACTTTCTGTAAGTCAGAATACCCAAAGTCAGAAAGCTACTTAAGACTCAGGCTAATATTTTTTGCTAAATATCAGCACGAGCCTTGGGGGCTACACTAGTTCGTTCTTTGGCATCCTAATGAAAGCATAAACCCGGATTTCTATATCCTACTTCATGCTTGGGGGCTAGAGGATATGATATAACATAAGGTAAAAAACAAAAGTTGGAATTCCGACTTACATATTGTTCGCGGGTGAGTTTGTCTAATCCCGCGTTCACCTCAGCTGCCACCTTCTCGGCGAGAGTAAGAGGAATTACTAGGGCTGTTGGAAGCTCGCCAGTCCTGATCCTCTCGTCGCGAAGGCAGACTTGGGCGAGAAGGTCAGAGAACTTGACGTCCTCTGCTTCTTGCGCTTCCTCTTCGGGGGATAGATGGCTTTTTTCCAGGACTTGCCTGGCCAGCCGCTGGATCTCCTCTGCAGACTTCCGGGATAAGCCAAACTTGGCAAGTCCGTGATTGCTGAGGAGGTTGTAGGCGAAGACTTCAGCCGAGGGATCATTACCCGCAGAGGGTTCACCCTTATCTTGAGCTGACGCACCCACGGTGACGTCAGTGTGCGATCCAAGGATCACATGCGCCGTTGGAGGAGCCGGATCTTCTGCAACAACCGGAGAAGGAGTAATCGCCAGTGTTGCAGAAGGTTGAGGGGCAGGAGTCGGAGGAGCCGTGGCAGGGGAAGCTATGGTAAGCTTCGGCTGTCGTCGGGGCTTTGCAGGAATCCCCTTCCCCTTACCCTTGATGAGAGGCTTTGCTCTGAGAATGTAGTAAAGTCGGAAAATTACATCTCAGAAAGAAATTCGAGAAAGGTACAAAGGCGGAAATTGTGAATGAAAGTTACCTCTTCACAACGGGCACTTCCTTTGTGCCAACAACCACTGTCGGAGCTTTGCGCATCTTGAGCGCAAGGTCCGGCAATGGGACCACTTCAGTCTCCTGAGAAAACTCAGGAGCATATCCTTCGAGTGGAGCAAGCTCCGACTCGGGGAGATCAGCAAGCTGAAAACAAGAAAACATATCAGCATTGCAGTATATAACTCAAAAGATTGAAACACACAAAAGGTGTACTGATGGAAGCTTACCGCTACCACGGGGTTTTCCGCCGTGTGCATGTCTAGAGAAATCTCCGGAATTTTCCTCTCGATCCGCTCCTTGATCAGCCATTTGATCTGGCTTATGTAACCTTGGATGGTGTAGGCTTTGGGGCTGATGTGGAGAGAGTCTTTTTTGGAAGACGTGATGGAGTGCATCAGTCTATCCCCGTGGTACTGAAGTGGCTGGAGCTGACGTGCGACCCAGCACTGGACTAAGTCAGATCCTCTCAGACCCTTGTGCTTGATAAGATATTCGATCCGCCTCTTAGCGAGGATCAGATCGTCGGTGAGAGCCAGAGCGGCCTCATCCCAGGAAGGCTGGGCTGTGGCGGCTCCATCGACAAAAGCCGGCAAAGCAGTGGCTTTGCCGGGAGCCAGAATATCCCTATGATAGAAAAAAGTGGCTGGCCACTGTTTGACCGAGTCACTGGCAGAAATTTTGGGATATGCCCGGTCTCTTCTAACAGAAAAACTAATGGTAGCGGTGATATAAGGAACACCGGCAGTAATGGAATTTCTCCAGACATGGAAATAGTACCGGAAGAGAAGCAAACTCGGCCTAATGCCGAGAAAGCCCTCGCAAAGCGCAGCATATGCGCTCATCTCTAGAAGAGAATTGGGAGGAAGATTATGGAGTTGAACTCCATAGAGGTCAATCACCTCGGAGAAGAACTCCGAGGGAGGAAAGGACAAACCTCGGTCTAGATGGGTGCCGAAGTGGACGCGCTCGCCCTTGCGTGGATTGGGGACAGTTTCACCGAAACCGCTCCGTAGTCGCCGGTGGCGAGAAGCCCCTTCTTCTCCACATTTTGAGGCCGTCGTCGTCGAGGGCGCAGGGGATCCAGATTCCCCGGAAGCTCTCTTTCTCCGCAGCTGCTTCCGCTGACGCCGCCGCCGCCAGAGAGGAAGAGGAAGATGAAGCCATTTTCTCTTTGGTGGAAAAGGGTGACCTTAAAGTGGTAGCGCTAGGATCTCTGTGGGAAGAGGACGAAAAGGCTCTGGGCGCGCTGGAGGATTGGGAAGAAAGGAACAGTGAAGGACTGGTGGGAGGAGGAGAAGAAGAAATCTAAACCCCTTATATCCACCTACCTGCGCCAAGATTCATGCAAACGCTACAGTTTAATTGCCACGCGTCGTGGAAAGAACTGGGAAGGGCCCGCGCGATGATTGTGTCGCCTCGATCTCCACGCACGCATTGAAACGGCGCCTCGGTTCCGCGAACCGCGGACCCACCAACGGTCGTGCTGACGGAATGTTTGTCAGATGACATGACTTCACCATGCTTGTGTCAGGTGGCATTAGAGACCAAGTTCCGGCTTAGTTTAAAAGCGAGCTGGAAAATCCGAATAACTATTGAAAGGTCCGACTTACTTTTAAGACCCGGATCGTATTTTTTGTTGTGAAGTTTCAGGAACCCTTCAAGATTCTGCAAGCCGAAGATCAAGCTAGACGATGATAAAATCTGACTTTGGATCTTGGAGGCCTCCGGGGGCTACTGTTGGGGATATACTTTCCGGGTATCCTCACAGATCCTCACTGACCAGGGTGGCCCACTTCGGGTTAGAGATTTGCTTCACAGGCGGCCCAGTGAGGGAGAGAAGACGGAGTCTAGTCCGACTACGGGAAGGCCCAGAAGACTTAACGACTTAGGCCCATAATGTTACTTGTTGTTCAAGATGTACTCTGTAACCAACTCTTAGTCGTAGCCGGATTGATCTCTCCTGTAAACCCTAGGCCGGATATCTATATAAGCCGTCCTAGGGAGAGCCTTTAGGGCAAGAACACCAGACACCTCAATAGTCTACAATCTCAACTCGCACAGGCGAAACGCTTGTAACCCATATTCCGGCTCTGCGTATTACTGCGATTGCTAGCAGGAGTAGGGTCCGTCCAAAGCCGGCGGATTCGAACCTGGGTATAAACTTGTGTGCTCACCGTCCCGGAACACCGTACGTCTCACACTCCTCTCTCCCGCACGCCTCGAGGACCCCCTCATTGCGTACTTGTCCTCAAACCGGACGACCATAATGAAATGACTCCCAGATGTGGTCTCTAAAAAGAATACACACTTCCAATGACACTAGTGATTCCTTATGTGGTTTGTGCAAAGAACACACATGCAATGACTCTAGCTCTGGTTAATGAAGAAGAACACACATGCAATGACAACTGGTGGATCCATATGTGGATTGTGAAAATAACACACATGCAATGACTCTAGTTGTTGTTAGTAAAAATAACACACATGCAATGCCACTGGTGGATCCATATGTGGTCTGTGAAGAGAACACACATGCAATGACACTAGTGGATCAATATGTGGTTTATGAAAATAAATAGACATGAAATGACTCTAGATGTGGTTAATGAAAAGAAACCACATTTTAATGACAATGGCGGGTTCCAAATGTGGTTTGGTAGAAAGAACACACATGCAATGACTCATAGCTATGGTTAATGAGAAGTACACACATGCAATGACACTAGTGGATCCATAGGTGGATTGTGCAAATAACACACATGCAATGACTCTAGTTGTTGTTAGTAAAAAGAACACACATGCAATGACAACTGGTGGATCCATATGTGGTCTGTGAAGGGAACCACCATGCAATGACACTGGTGGATCCATGATGTGGTCTGTGAAAAGAATAGTCATGAAATGACTCCAAATGTGGTCTCTAAAAAGAACACACATTTCAATGACACTGTGGATCCATATGTGGTCTCTGAAAAGAACACACCATCCAGTGACTCTAGCTGTGGTTAATGAGAAGAACACACATGCAATGATAGTAGTGGATCCATATGTAGTTAATGAAATAACACACATGCAATGACTCTAGTTGTTGTTAATGAGAAGAACACACATGTAGTAACACTGGTGGATCCATATGTGGTCTCTGAAGAGAACGCACATGCAATGACACTGGTGGATCCATATGTGGTCTGTGAAACGAATAGTCATAAAATGACTCCAGATGTGGTCTTCTGAAAAGAATAACATTCCAATGACACTGGTGGTTCCATATGTGGTTTGTGAAAAGAGCACCATGCATGACTCTACCTGTAGTTAATGAGAAGCACACACACATGCAATGACACTGGTGGATCCATATTGTGGATTGTGAAAATAACACACATGCAATGACTCTAGTTGTTGTTAGTAAAAAGAACACACATACAATGACACTAGTCGATCCATATGTGGTCTATGAAGAGAACAGACATTGTAATGAGACTGGTGGATCCATATGTGGTATGTGAAAAGAATAGACATGAAATGACTCCAGATGTGGTTAATGAAAGAATACACATTTCAGACAACAATGGTGGTTCCATATGTGGTTGTGAAAAGAACACACATGCAATGACTCCAGCTGTGGTTAATGAGAAGAACACACATGCAATGACACTGGTGAGATCCATAGGTGGATTGTGAAAAGAACACACATGCAATGAAGTCTGGTGGAACCATATGCAATGACACTGGTGGATCCATGTGTGATTTCTAAAGATAACACGCATGCAATGGACAATGGTGGATCCATATGTTGTCTGTGAAAAGAATAGTCATGAAATGACTCCAGATGTGGTTAATGAAAGAATACAAATTTCAATGATGAAATGGTGGTTCCATATGTGGTTTGTCAAAAGAACACACGTGTAATGTCTCTAGATGTGGTTAATGAGAAGAACACACATGCAAGGACACTGGTGGATCCATAGGTGGATTGTGAAAACAACACACATGCAATGAACTCGAGTGGAACCATATGCAATGACACTGGTGGATCCATGTGTGGTCTCTAAAGAGAACACACATTTCAATGACACTGGTGGATCCATATGTGGTTTGTGAAAAGAACATACAACTAGTGACTCTAGCTGGGGTTAATGAGAAGAACACACATGCAATGACACTTGTGGATCCATATGTGGTTAATGAAACTAACACACATGCAATGACTCTAGTTGTTGTTAGTAAAAGGACACACATGCAAGGACACTGGTGGATCCATATGTGCACTATGGGGAGAACACACATGCAATGACACTGGTGGATCCATATGTGGTCTGTGAAATGAATAGTCATAAATGACTCCAGATGTGGTCTCTGAAAAGAATACATTCCAATGACACTGGTGGTTCCATATGTGGTTTGTGAAAAGAGCACACATGCAATGACTCTACCTGTAGTTAATGAGAAGCACACACATGCAATGACACTGGTGGATCCATATGTGGATTGTGAAAATAACACACATGCAATGACTCTAGTTGTTGTTAGTAAAAAGAACACACATACAATGACACTAGTCGATCCATATGTGGTCTATGAAGAGAACAGACATGTAATGAGACTGGTGGATCCATATGTGGTATGTGAAAAGAATAGACATGAAATGACTCCAGATGTGGTTAATGAAAGAATACACATTTCAACGACAATGGTGGTTCCATATGTGGTTTGTGAAAAGAACACACATGCAATGACTCCAGCTGTGGTTAATGAGAAGAACACACATGCAATGACACTGGTGGATCCATAGGTGGATTGTGAAAAGAACACACATGCAATGAAGTCTGGTGGAACCATATGCAATGACACTAGTGGATCCATGTGTGATTCTAAAGATAACACGCATGCAATGACAATGGTGGATCCATATGTGTCTATGAAAAGAATAGTCATGAAATGACTCCAGATGTGGTTAATGAAAGAATACAAATTTCAATGAAAATGGTGGTTCCATATGTGGTTTGTGAAAAGAACACACGTGTAATGACTCTAGATGTGGTTAGTGAGAAGAACACACATGCAAGGACACTGGTGGATCCATAGGTGGATTGTGAAAACAACACACATGCAATGAACTCGAGTGGAACCATATGCAATGACACTGGTGGATCCATGTGTGGTCTCTAAAGAGAACACACATTTCAATGACACTGGTGGATCCATATGTGGTTTGTGAAAAGAACATACAACTAGTGACTCTAGCTGTGGTTAATGAGAAGAACACACATGCAATGGACACTTGTGGATCCATATGTGGTTAATGAAACTAACACAATGCAATGACTCTAGTTGTTGTTAGTAAAAGGACACACATGCAAGGACACTGGTGGATCCATATGTGCACTATGGGGAGAACACACATGCAATGACACTGGTGGATCCATATGTGGTGTGTGAAAAGAATAGTCATAAAATGACTCTAGATGTGGTCTCTAAAAAGAATACGCATTTCAATGACAATGGTGGTTCCATATGTGGTTTGTGAAAAGACCACACATGCAATGACTCTAGCTGTGGTTAATGAGAAGAGAACACACATGTAATGACACTGGTGGATCCATATGTGGATTGTGAAAATAACACACATGCAATGACTCTAGTTGTTGTTAGTAAAAAGAACACACATGCAATGACACTAATGGATCCATATGTGGTCTATGAAGCGAACAAACATGCAATGACACTAGTGGCTCCATATGTGGTTTGAGAAAAGAATAGTCATGAAATGACTCCAGATGTGGTCTCTGACTAGAACACACAATCTAATGACACTGGTGGATCCATATCTGGTCTCTGAAAAGATCACACATCTAGTGACTCTAGCTGTGGTTAATGAGAAGCACACACATGCAATTACACTAGTGGATCCATATATGGTTAATGAAAATAACACAGATGCAATGACTCTAGTTGTTGTTAATGAGAAGAACACACATGGAATGACACTGGTGGATCCATATGTCGTCTTTGAAGGGAACACACATGCAATGACACTGGTGGATCCATATGTGGTATGTGAAAAGAATAGTCATGTAATGACTCCAGATGTGGTCTCTGAAAAGAATACACATTCCAATGACACTGGTGGTTCCATATGTTGTTTGTGAAAAGAACACACATGCAATGACTCCAGCTATGGTTATGAGAAGAACACACATGCAATGACACTGGTGGATCCATATGTGGATTGTGAAAATAACACACATGCAATGACACTGCAAGGACAATGGTGGATCCATAGGTGGATTGTGAAAAGAACACACATGCAATGAACTCTAGTGGAACCATATGCATGACATTCGTGGATCCATGTGTGGTCTTGAAATGAACACCCACATTTTAATCACACTGGTGGATCCATATGTGGTTTGTGAAAGAACACACATCCAGTGATTCTAGCTATGGTTAAAGAGAAGAACACACATGCAATGACACTGGTGGATCCATATGTGGTAATGAAAATAACACACCTACAATGACTCTAGTTGTTGTTAGTAAAAGTACACACATGCAATGACACTGGTGGATCCATATGTTGTATTTGAATAGAACACATGCAATGACACTGGTGGATCCATATGTGGTCTGTTAAACGAAGTCATGAAATGACTCCAGATGTGGTCTCTAAAAAGAATACACATTCCAGTGACACTGGTGGTTCCATATGTGGTTTGTGAAACGAGCAACATGCAATGACTCTAGCTGTGGTTATGTGAAGAACACACATGCAATGACACTGGTGGATCCATATGTGGATTGTGAAAATA